>JASDQU010100463.1:465752-480328 GCA_032191745.1 Picea mariana | reverse complement strand
CCTTTACCCCCTTCTTCCCATAAAACAAGCCCGAAAAATACCAAAAGATAAGGAGATGGAGGGAAATAATTATGGAATAAAATAAGTATGATCTGGAATGGATCATGACTCTTCATGGAACCCCCCAGTAGCATCCTATTCCCGAGGGTGACCAACTTATTAGGACAAAATGACACCCACCAGGGTTAAATAAGGAAAAGAGTATAAATTCCAAGAAAACATTATGTAATCAAGAAATATCTTTTGCAACATGTTCAAATGCTTCAAATATTATAGTGACACTTACCATGATACCCAAACTCTTTACCTCATGGAGAAAGACCCATTTCCCTCTGGGACCAAGCCAATGTGGTGGATATTGTTGTTGTTGATGATGTGTAGAATGCATTAATGAGAAAGAAGGGACGTCATGGGCTATGCTCTATTCATCTGGCTCTTGAAACTCCATGTATACAACCTATGGGCCTTAAGACATAATCTCTTTAGTTACCCCTATGTTGGGGGTAACAATACCAAATTTCCAACATGTCCTTGAATGGATTGAGGAAGAAAGTTGAAACTCGCGATAAAACTCTAATTGGGGATCAAATGGATGAACCATTGATTGCATTGGATTCAAGGAACTAGGTTTCAGCTAGGGGGACTCCTCTATTGTCATTATGTTTCCTAGAAAAATGTTTGTTAGAGGATATCCATAACTACAATTTTCCTTAGTGAGGCACAGTGCAATTTCTAAACAACTGGTCGATTTTGAAGAACACTGTGTTGGAAAATTGTGGCTAGCATGGTCACATGGGACTTGACAAAACATGTTCACTTTTGTATCTTTGGGAAGGTACTCTCACATTACCCTAGGTGTTGGGAATGTAGGAATTGTCATGGGCACCACATCACACTTTTGATTTGGTGAAAACCCCCTTGGATTTGAGTGGGGACTTCATGGCCAGTTTGGTGATGGGATTTGTGGGCCTGTGTTGGGGCTTCACAGCCACAAGGAAAGCCTAATTTGATGTTGAATTTTGGAGGCAATTTGATGGTGACCTATAAAGATTTTATATAAAGGAGAGAGTTCATTGTGACATTACATATCATGTAAAGTGTGTGGTGACATGAAGGAGCTAACATAAGTGAGTATGCACTTGTGCTAGGAATATTGGTGATTTCAACAAAGAGAAATTTCGCTAGGGTGGAAAATTTGATCTAGGGTTGAAGACTCTCTATCTTCTAGGGAAAATCACACTGCATGTGTGGGGGAGAGAGGAAACTACAGAAGGAAGAATCTATAGTAGTGGAGAGAGTTGTATGAAGTGTCTGTAAAACAATTTGTACATGTAAGAGGGTTTTAGTGGGAATAATCATGTACATATGTGGGTTTCCATGAGAATAGTCATGTATATCCATACAAGTCCCTCTGGGTAGGAGTAGGTCTGTACATGATGATTTCAAGTGACCTCGGCAGGTCATACAGGTGATCTACAACAGATTTTTGGGCGGAGGAGATTTCCATAATATTGTTCAACTTTAGTTTTCTTGTTTGTTTATTGGAGGACAAGGTTTTCCTCAGATTTGGTGATTTTGAAAATACTAGTTCTGTCCTCATATTTGGTGACTTTGAAATACTCATTTTGGTCCTCAGATTTGGAGAATTGTATAAAGTTACAGAAAAAAAATATTGTGTCTCTTGTGTATTGATGATTCATATATGATCTTGTTGTTTCCATTGCATATGTTTTCACACAATAATTTCAGTGTAAAATTTTTCAGTGATAGTTAGATCACTAATAAGAAATTTTCATATCTGAAATTAGTCACATAGAGTTGCATATGAAAATTTACATGGTATAAGAGCTTGGGATTTGAAGAGAAGGGGATCATCTTGAGACACACTTTTTGATACAACACTGGAGGAGTGTTGTTCTTGTTCTTATTCTTGTTCCGGGAAGGCCACATGTGATATCTGTAAGAGGGAGCTATAGTGACAGTTGCAGATGGAAATAGGTTAGATAGTCTCCATTTTGATACATGGAACAAACTATCCATAAAAGGAGTTGTGGACTATTGTAGCTCAATGGTGTGGAACGTTAGAAGTTATAGTGGATTGGTGGAGAGACCAAATCATAGTAGTATGTTGTGTGGCATATTTCCAACCCTATATATGGACTTTTGGTGACTTGTCATGGTGAGTTACAATGGGTGAAACTCAAGTGATTTATCATGGATGAGCTAGCTTCAGACATTTGGCAAGTTGATGAGATACAGTCTTCATTAGGTTGTATGATTTCATATTTTCTAGATATGAAAATGTATGTAGAATTTGACCCATGAAGATGAGGACATTTTCATATATGAGTTGAGGTGGTCTAGAGTGGACTAGATTGAGTATCTATTCACAACTTGGGACTATTTATATGAGGACACAGGGTCAATGGTATCATGTGAAGACATAGAGATTTTTTGGTGACTTAGATGATGGAGTTTGGGAGAATTTCATTGGATGGTCATGACTTAAGGAGGAAATATGCTTCCCTTGGAGTATTGTATGGTTATTATGCAATGAGAGCCACAGACACATGACAAGGGAATGAGATTTGTTCCTGAGTTTCACAGTGTCTGACTTAGGTTAGAACAAGGATCTTGGTAGGAGGACCAGGCATGTAGTATAGGTATATGGAGCATTAGTATTCTAGATGGAGTCAAGGGGTGTATTGCAAGTGGAAAATGTGCTATGGGTCATAGATGATTTTAGGGGCTATATTTTTCCATTGGGATAATTTTCCATGATTTTTCCCAAAAAATGATTCGTCAATTTCCATTTTATCTACAAATGATTTTCATAAGTTCCATAGAATAAAATTATTTTACCTTAAAAATTGCCAAAAGTTTATAGAAAATATATAAATTTCTTAGAAATTTGAATATTTTTACAAAACTATCGCCAAACATTTTACATTTTGAATATTAAGGACTAGTAAGATTAGCCCAAGTTTATACATTATAATATAAGTTTCCATCCTTAAAATAATCCCTTCTATGGATGCCACAAGTGTGTTCACATCCTCAAGGATTGAGGAGAAAGACGATGTAGGTGTTTTCCAGGATGGACATGTGTTATTGGATGTTGAGTTGGTATTCCAAGGTTTTGGGAAATTGTTTTGCAAGGGATTGTATTCAAGAGGAGACTCGGTTGGTGTTTGGGTAGGATACATATGATTTGAGTGTCATGACTATGGTCATTTTTCTTCATAGTGTCCACAACGGATGAAAAGGGGAATAAGGAAATAAGCATCAACAATAGAGGTTGATGAGGTTGTAGAGAGGTTCCAAAGGGATATCTTGTTGGTCTCCTCCATTTCATGTAAAGTTTCCAGAAGGGGTACTTGGCTAGTGGATATCAGAGCATCTTTCCATATGACAAGTGCTAGAGAGTTGTTTGACACTTTTAAAGAGACTTGATCATACTTGTATGTGGAGCTTGGCAAGAGAGTCAAACACGCATTATGAGGATATGGTACAATACCATTCTGATTGGAGTCATGAGAGGTTTTGAGGATATCAAATTTTTTATGGGTGCCAAAAATGATGATGAGTGTTCTATGAGTCTCAAATATTGAGAGAAATGGGTACACCATATTATTTTGAGTTAGATGGGTGTTTTTAATGTGTTTTTAATGACCAAATTATATATCTATGGATCAATAGTGGTTCTTGGAGTTAGAGAGGGCCATCCTATGTGTGTTGTGACCAACAGGAGAAAAGAGACATATGAGGAGGATCAGGTAGCTCCACCAGTGGTGAGGCAAGTGGCCCCACTAGTAGTATTGGCCTAGAGGGAGACAAAGTTTAGAGGAATTCATCCCCCATGATCTAGTAGGAAGGAGAATACTCCCAGGACTATGCAAAGGATAGTGGACAAAGAGAAGGTAGCTTTGAAGGTTGTGTGGAATTAGAGGGAGTGAGGAAAATCAAAAGGCATTCAACTTCAGAGGGATTCAAGAGGCTCAAAAGGATATCCAGTCTCTTATTGGGAGCCAACCTTAAGGTATATATGGGAGAGAGGAATATTCCAAGAATGTCAAGTAGGTTTCATGGGTTTAGATGGATATACAAGAGGTTAAAAGGTATGAGGATTCTAGGAGAAGGATGTCTTACAGGATGATATCATGTCCGACAATAGGATTTGCTTCAATTACCTAACGATGTAGCCAATTAGGAGGATTGGAGAGAAGGATTTTCTTTGGTGACAGAGAGAGAATTCAATTAGATGGATTAGAGAGGTTATATGGTAAATTATCTAGTATGAGAGACATAACTACTTCCAAGTGATGATGGAGGACATAATGCCTCCCTCACTAAGAGGGAGTGTTGATGTTTTCGTATCATCGGGAGGCATTTCCATTTGCGGAGTGTGGTGAGAATACCTTCCTCGCTAAGAGGGGTTGTTTATTTTTATAGACTCATGAAGGTATTATGACATGAACCTAGGTGTTCAGCCTATGTGAATCATCATGGGTACCACATCGCACATTCAGTTTGTTGAAAACACCCTTGGATTTCAGTGGGGACTTCATGGGTTTGATGTTGGAATTTTTGGGATTGTGTTGGGGCTTCACACCAACAAGGAAATCCTAATTTGATGTTGACTTGTGGAGGGGTTTCTATGGTGACCCCTAAGTTTTGTAGGGAGGGGATTTAGTCCATAATTTTCATGTAAATTTGTTTAGTGATAGCTACATCACTAGGAAGTAATTTTGAGATTTAAAATTAGTCACATAGAGTTTCATGTGAAAATTGACAAAAATGATGTGTGATATCTTACGAAACTCCATTATGCATCTTGGTTTGGATATTATTCCCCAAACCAAATTTTCAACATGTCCTTGAATGGCTTGACGAGGCAAGTCACAACTCATGATAAAACTCTAATTGATCCTTGGGTGGATGAATTGTTGATTGCATTATATTTGGGGCACTAGGTTTCAGCTAAGGGGACCCCTCTTCTATCATTTTGTTGCCCGAAAAAAACATTTGTTCGAGGATATTAGGAACTAGGGTTTTGGTCAGTGAGACATAGTGCAATTTATAAACAAGTGGTTGATTTTGAATAACACTATGCTGGGAGATTACAAGTAGCATGGTTGCATGGGCCTTGGAAAAACTAATTTGTTGTGGGAGTTTACAGAACTCTATTATGCCACCCGATTTGTGTTTTATGCCCCAAGACCAAATCTCCAACATGTCCTTGAATGGATTAAGCAAGCAAGTTGCAACTCATGATAAAAATATAACCATGCCTCAGATGTACAAATTGTTAGTTGCATTGGATTTGGGGAACCTATTTTTAGTTGGGGACACCCCTGTGTTGTCATTTTCTTGCCGAAAAAATAATATTTTGGAGGATCTCATAAACTAGGACTTTTCTTAGTGAGGCATAGTGCAATTTCTAAACAAGTGGTTGATTTTGAAGAACATTGTGTGGAGCAATTTTGGGTAGTGTGGTCACTTGAGCCTTGTCCAAAAATAAATATAGGAGCTTACGAAACTATGTTATGACGCTTGTTTTGGATTTTATGCCTCCACAACAAATTTCCAACATGTCCATGAATGGATTGAGGATTCAAGTTTCAACATACGATAAAAATATGATCATGCCTCGGATGGAAATACCATTGTTTTCATTGGATTCAAGGAACCATATTTCAACTAGGGCGACTTGTGGGCGATCATTTTTTTACCAAAAACTCTTTTGTTTGAGAATCCCTGGAACTAGGGTAATTTGGTTAGTGAGGCATAGTGCAATTTATGAACAAGTGGTCAATTTTGAAGAACACTGTGTCAAGTGATTGTGGGTAGCATGGTCGCATGGGCCTTGTCCAAATAGATGTGTGGTAGCTTATATAACTCCATTATGATGCTTGGTTTGGAAATTATTCCCCCAAACCAAATTGCCAACATGTCCTTGAATGAATTGAGGAGGTGATTGGAAACTCATGATAAAAATATAACTGAGCCTCAGATGGATGAATCATCAGTTGAACTAGATTTGGGGAAATTTATTTTATCTATAGGGACATCTCTATTGTAATTTTGTTTCCTATAAAATAATTTGTTGGAGGATCTCTGAAACCAACGTTTTTCTCAGTGAGGCACAGTCCAAGCAAAGGAAAGGTAAGTCTGGTCAAACAAGGAAAGGGAAGGATAGATATGGATAGGCAAGGAAATTCTATCCAATCCAATACAAGACAAGAAAAGGTAGGGCAAGGAAAGGCTAGATAGGACAAGGCCAGTCAAAGAAAGGAAAGGCAAGGCAGGGCAAGGAAAGGCAAGGAAAGACAAGCTAATCCAAGCCAATAAAAGACAAGGCATGGAAAGGAAAGGAAAGGAAAGGAAATGAAAGGGAAGGAAAAGAAAGGAAAGGAAAGGAAAGCCAAGACAATAAAATACAAGGAAAGGAAAGGAAAAGAAAGAATAGAAATAGTTCTATAACAACAAAAATGGACTGCGAAATACAAGAAAACCATAACAACCATAAAATGAATTCAAAATTTAAGTCAATCATAAATATGAAATATTTTTTCAATTATTCCTTTTATACATTAAGAATTTTCCAATGGCATCATTTGTATCATCTTTCTAGTGCTTATTACATATGTTTTTAAATTTAACACCTTGTAAGGAAAGGCAAGGAAAGGAAATACATGGCAAGGATAGGATAGGAAAGCAAGACAAAGAAAGGCATGGAAGGGAAAGGAAACGAAAGACAAGGAAAGCCAAGCCATGCCAAGACAAGGCAATTAAAGGCAAGGCAAGGAAAGTGAAGTAAAGGAAATCAAAGGAAAGGTAAGGGTAGGCAAGGTAAGAGAAGAAAAGGAAAGCCAATCAAAGGATATACATATTAAGGCAAGGAAATGCAAGCAAAGGAAATGCAAGGAAAGGTAAGGAAAGGAAAGCCAAGCCAAGACAAGGAAAGCAAAGTCAAGGAAAGAAAAGGCAAGTTAAGGCTAGGAAAGCAAGGCAAGGAAAGGAAAGGAAAGAAAATGAAATGAAAGGGTAGGCAAGGCTAGACATGGAAAGAAAATACATGACATGGAAAGGATAGGAAAGAAAATACAATGCAAGGAAAGGAAATCCAAGTAAGGACAAGCTAAGACAAGGAAAGGAAAGGAAAGGAAAGGAAAGGAAAGGCAAGTAAAGGAAATGAAAGAAAGGAAAGGAAAGGAAAGGAAAGGAAATGCAAGCTTAGGTAAGGCTAGACATGGCATGGAAAGGCTAGGCTAGGTGATCCAAGCCAATCCAATGCAAGACAAACCAAGAAAATCCAAGACAAGCCAAGGAAGGGCAAGGAAAGGAAAGGCAAGCCAAGTCAATCCAAGCTAAGCCAAGTAAAGACAAGGCAATGCTAGGAAAGGATAGACATGGAATGGTAATAAAATCCAAGTAAAACCAAGCCAACACAAGACAAGATAAGCCAAGTGAAGGAAATTATAGGAAAGGAAATGAAATCCATGCCAATCCAAGCCAAGACAAGGCTAGTCTAGGCCATGAAAGAAAGACAAGGAAAGGCATGTAAATCCAATGTGTGGAAAGGAAATGCAAGGAAGTCAAGAAAAGGAAAGGAAAGGCAATCAAATACAAGGAAAGGAAAACAAAGGAAAGGAAAGGAAAGGTAAGAAAAGGCAAGGCTAGACATGGAAAGGAAAGTCAAAAAAGGAAATGCAAGGCAATGCATGGAAAGACAAGGGAAGGAAAGGATAGACAAGGGAAAGGAAAGGAAAGGTGTGGAAAGAAAAAGAAAGAAAGGAAATCAAAGGAAAGGAAAGGCATGAAAATACAAGGAAAGGATTGGAAAGGAAAGGCAAGAAAATGTTAGACATAGTTCCCTAACAACAAAAATGAACCACAAAATACAATAATACCATAAGAACCACAAAATAAATCCAAAAATTCAATCAATTCAATTATTCCTTTTGCAGAATTATGGTCATTCAAGTAGACCATTGGGATCACTTCTAATACTAACACCCTCCATTAAATTATCGTTCTCAGAGTAAGGAAATAAGTATTATACCTTTGATGATTTCTTACTTGGCATTGTTTTTAGTTGGAGGTTTTCACCAACAACCAAGTTCATAAAGTTGTATACAAATTTACCTAGTCTATAATCTTGAGATACATAACCACCTTTATTCTATGTTATTTCATCCTGCATCATATATTTTCCTTTAATAACCATTGACCTAATAAAAAATTCAATGATTTCGGAGTCTATTATTGAGAGAATGAGGGTCTTATTTCCCTCTAAGAAACATCCCAACCAATAGTCAATGCCCCATTCATTACCTCTTAGGGAAACCACTACATATATATATCATGAAAAAACTAGAGTGCCAACACGTGAATCCACTAAATGACCAAAGAATAAAACATTGATTCTAGCTATTCAAAATTTAATAGAAGGTTTCACTGAACCTTCCAGTATGAGATCTGGGATGTGATAATAATCTGCTGAAATATTTAATTAGTCCTCCTCTAACTAGGATAATTCCATATTTATACATTAACCAACAGGGAATGATACATGATCCCATCTATCAAATCGGTCTGTGGATTCACAATCATTCCATTCATTACTACTACATGGAAAACATAAGAAAGAGAATTTTCTTTTCCATATTTGAACTATTGCATTGTCTAATGTTTGAATTGAATGGAATCCATGAGCTCCAAGGGTTCTTGCTCCCTCTCCCATTAGTGAAGAACACCATTCAATAATGAATTATTCATCTAGAATGAGGGAAGCAGTTGTGAAATTAATTTATTTCCTACATAAAACTACTTTAATGCATTTTCTTGCTCCATCATTCTCGTGTTTCTCAAGCTCAGAATCAAAATGGTTCCAAATATGTGGTACTTTAATTTTTTTGTGCAAAATACACAACCATTGAAATACATGAGAGATTTTTAACTTCCCCGCACAACTGTATGACCAAATCCAATGTTGATCCATATGTGTTTTATCCTCCTTAAGTTTATTATAAAACAACTAAAAGAAATGATGTATGTAGCCTAAGTCATGGCACCAATCATCGTTTATGTAGAAGTGATACTCCTTCAATATGACTATGTTTTTTTTTTACTATCCGAACTATTCCTGTATGTGATATGAACCATTATGTTGACCTTCTCTAAGTGATAATATTGGCCTTAAATCTTATTTTACGGTTAAAGGGTGTATTTCTCAGCAAAATCAAGCATTGATAATACAATACCAACGAGAAATGTATCTTTGCATGTTCTAAAATTCTTGTTCTGCCATCGAACCATATGGACATGTTGAACATATTGTTGTATATTTTTGATGAAGTCCTTGATGAGGTCACATACTCGTACCTAGGAATTCACCAATTTTATCATTTTTCTTTCATTCCCTCTGTCAATATCATATGCAACATAGTTAAATATTTTCAAGGAAACCTATTTCCTACCTAATGCATACTCATCACTTACATGGATGCACTTTCTCAGTAATTCCATTCCACTGCACTTGGGGTATGTTCCATCTAAGAAATATTTTTAATAAAATGTACAACCCTCTAGCCTTGTACATAATATGTTGTTAATAAAGTCTCCATATTATGGTGGCAAAAATATAACTAATCATTCATGGAGGGTGTTATGCAATACATGAAATATATGTGTTTGTGTTTGTGTGTGTGTGTGATAATAATAACAACACTCAATGTAATATATACAACAACATGTGTTACAAATTTTGTTTATTCGAATATACCAAGGCTTGGATTTATGGAAAGATATTTGGCCCAAGTTTAGTGGACTATGCACTGTCTTGAATCTATCATCCAATTATGTCTTTGTAATGTCAAGAAAGTGTTTAATATGGGGTTCACAGTCCCTATATCGGATTCTCAATTTTAGTACATCTTTTTTGTTGGAAGAAAGCCTAGTGTTCTCAAGCTAGAAATATTGTACTAGTCCCTTAAATGCTTCAATTAACTTCATGTCAGAGCAAGGTAGTCCACCAGTTAAGGCCCACAAATTTTTGGGGTCACCTATGTCGCGGCTATCTCATCTATTTTAATACTTTCTAAGGGTTTTGATATTGCATTTCATGAGATGAGAGTCTTGTTGGAGAAAATGATGTTTTCTTGTGATCTTGCTAACGATTGATTGTGACAAGACATGTCGGGCCGCATTATGGTAATTAGAATGATATTTCTCACCAATTTTTTGAAAAGAATCCACAAGGTTTCTAACATTAAGATTACTTGTTTCTAAACTTTTTACTGTTTTAATTCTTAAAATTCTCCTAACAATGGTTAACTTCTAAATTTTAACAAAGCCAAAAATAATTGACTTTTAGCATCATTAGTTTTTGGTTCAAAATATTCTTTAATGATTTTATAAGAATGATAAAAAATAGTCTAGTTATATAACTTACCTTCAAGTTATTTTAGACCACTTTCATCCACCTGAATGCATTTAGGAGTTCTTCACTGCACACTACTCAATCTAGGTAAGGACGATGAACCTGTATTCTAACACTCTTGACCTCTCTGCTATGGAGTTAACAACATTGCATTTCTTACCCATTCAATCACTAGTGGATCAATTCTTGGAGGAGAGTGGGCATGCCCATGACTAGTTTCTCGAACATCTAACTATCCAACAAGAGGTTGGACCACATGAACTTCTTCACCAGAAGGTTGTGCACTAGTTGCCTCTCTAATTTCATCCATTGTATACAAGCTCCAAGAAAATCCTCCATCATTTGGTCATCTAAAACAACTTGAATTGATGAGATAGTGATATCTATTCTGCTAGAAATTGGATTTCCCTCTGAAATCATGCATTTTAACATACATAGCTTTGCCTTTTATCTTTCTTCATTTACCTTTTGAATGGGTTTCCTATCCTCAAAGACTTTCTACTTCGATTATGTAGGTTCCCCATGTTTAAAGAGAACAGTTGTCTTCCAAGAACACCACAAGTTTAATGTCTTATAATTACACTAATTTGTCTTTGTATTACACAAGAAGACACAACTAACAATTCCAATTACATTTACACAAATTTGTCTGGGTATTACACAAGAAGAAACAACTAGAAATTCCAATTCCAATTAGACAAAGTTGTCTTGGTATTACATAAGAAGACATAACTCACAATTCCAATTCTAATGACACAAATTCATCTTCCAATTCTTCCCACAATTATCTTCCAATAACACAAAATTATCTACCAATTAAACAAACAAAAGAAACAAAACATGTATGTTGTGGCTATTTTTGCATCCAAATGTCAGGCTTGTTCACGTTTTTTAGATAGATGAGGTTAAGGATTGTTCTTCACACATATACATTCCCAATAGGAACACATGCAAATTACTAGAATGCGTGCACACTAAATCATGCATGCATTCTACGAATGTGCACACATTCCTGCTGGGAAAGGATGAGCACCAAGAACACTCAACCTATTTTCATTCAAGTCACAAGGGTGTGTGTGTTCTCTTAATGCAATGTATATATCATTTATTGTATACTGAACAACTTTATGAATAAATATGTATATGGGTTTGGGGACAAGAAGGACCTAAGGGATTAATATCGAAAGTTTTTTAAAGCATAGAGAAATGGTTAGAGTTGAAGGTGCAAGGGTTGCGGGGCCTTCAACAAGAGGTACATGCATATTTCACTTAAGGATTGGGTGTGGAGGGGGTTAAGGGTTAATTATAGGTTATTACTAGGCTTAGATGTAGCTAGGGGGTCTAGGTCGTGGTCGAGGGAATGGTCATAGTATAGGTCTAGGTCTTGGTATAGCTCTAGCTCTAGGTCTCTGTAATGGTATAGTTCATGGTCATCGTCATGGTCATTTTATAGGTATAGGTCATGGTATAGGTATTTCCATGTCTTTACATGTCTAGGTCTTGATATGTGTTGAAACAGACCTTGAATTTTTTATTCTTAAGGATAAAAGATTTGTAATTTTTGAGTCTTTGCATTTTTTCGGATTTCTTAAAACAAGAATTTCATCACCTATAAATTCATGATGCATTTTTATTGTTTATTTCTGGAAAATGAACGGAAAAAATCTAAAAAAATATAAGTTTTCAAACACTCTTTGAAAAATCTTTTAAACGGGTAGTGATTTAAAATTTACGAATTTTAATTTAAACCTAAAGAAATCGGGATTCAGGGTTTTGCGTAAACAAATGTTTGATGGAAATTGAATTGCGAAACCTCGATCCCCAATTTTCTGGTATTTTAAGACTTAATTAAAACATAAATTACTTAATGCTCAATTAAAAGGATTTAAAAGTTAATTTAATCACATCGCGATATCGGGATTCACGGTTCTATAAGATCATATAATCTTGTCATCGTGTTTTCCGATTTCCCGATTTCACGATACATTTGATCCTTAAGTAAAGATTTGAATTAATCTAATCTCCACTAAGAATGATTAAGATTTAAATAATTACATCACCATTTCACGATTTCGGGATTCACGATTCTATGAGAAGCATGTTTCTTGTCATCCTATTTCCCGAAATCCCGATCACCAAAATCCCGACTCACAATTCACATTTGAAATAAACTATATCTGTTTTAACCTTAATCTTGATTAATGAGTTGATTGAGATAAGATTAAATCATGTTTTAAAAGAAACATGTCATCGCATTTCACGATTTCAGGATTCGCAATTCCATGAGAGCACGAACTCATGTCATCAGATTTCCCGATTCCCGATTTTCCGCTTAACGAAATCTCGAAAAGGTCTAATCTCAATTAATTAACATACTAAAAACGTTTTAATTTAAATTAATATATCATGATTTCGCGATTTCATGATTTTGATGATCGGGTTTCTTCGATGACATATGTTTTCGACATCAAAAGTGCCGAAACTCCGAAAAGTCGTGTTTTCAAACTTAACTCATAATTAACATTAATAAATATTTTTTCTAAAACAGGTTTTAAAGATAATCTTTCTTTGAATGATCATTAATGCTTCGTTGTCTGATTAAGTAAGCTTTTATTATATTTGAAAACACCAAGAAAGCCTAAGTATAGGCATTAAATGCATATCTTCGAAAATATCTTTGGCATTAAGAGCTTTAACTTCGTAACAGAGGTACAAATCTCAATATTTTTATGATATATTCGAAGTGAATGTTCGAAACGTTTGTATTTTCATTCTAAAGTTGAGCTTACTCATCCACTCTCTGTGACAGGTTTTCAAGCTTAACACAGAGCTATGGCACCCAAAAAAGCTCCGAAGAAAAACAAAGATTAGCAAGAAGGCGATATTATTTCTGATACTACTCCGCTCGACGTACACTCCGTCAAATTGTGGAATAGAATTTCCAAAAAGCTGGAGGATGAGCTTAATTATGCAGCCTCTGATTCATAAAATCACCTCCAAGATATTCCCGAGTTTGAGCTTCATAAGGTCGCTGCGCGTCCGATAATTGTGTCATATACCGATATGATCGTCTGGGCTCTAGATAAAGTGGATATCCCGACAAGAAGCATTCTGAATGAGCAAGGAGCTGTCATCGGCTCATTCAGGCCTGAACACATTCAAGTAATGTATAAGCTCTTTCCCAATCATAGACACACCTTTAATTATGAGTTTTTAGCCGAGTTTCAAAGAAAAGAATGCATTGAAGTGGGCCAGACATACCCTGACATGATTAAAGGATGGGCCAGGGATGAAAATAAGTTTAGGGCTGATATACATGGGATTTATGCCACAGCTTCCTTAAATGAATATATGGTTTATGTAGCAATGATGTTATGTAGACTTTTCGGGAGAAAGGATCCTTGTCACTTTCATGCAGACTGGACAGCTTTCATAGAGGAAGTTTCGGAGGGATGTAGTTTTAACTGGCATAAAATTTTGTCAAATAACCTCACATCAGAGGTTGTGAATTACAGAGAAGCCAAGTCAAAAGGACAACCAGTGTCTTTTTATATGTCTGCATATATTATGGATGCCATTTGTTTCATGACTCCTTTCCCATTAATGAATTAGAGTTGGAATGTTTCTTGCCCAGAGCCTGTTCATAAATACCACTCATCTCTCTGGGAAGAAAATGTAAAAGATGTTTTGTATGATGTTTGTCATCATGTAATTATCCCTCTGCAAAAAATATTCTTTGGATGCGAACCCCCTCGCATTTCTAATACAGTCATAGAAAGCCTCAAATCGGTTGCCGACTGGTTTATTGAGGAAAATTTTTCCTATGTCAGGGTTTATGGCTGTTCCATTCCACCTCACGCGCTCCCGAAGTTTTTACCAAACAGATTGATATGCAGAGAAGTGGCTCATCAGTTAGCCAAGGGTGGTATTGGGTTAGAATTGAAAGCCCTTCAGAAAAAAGAATGGCCATCTTTCCCTGTTCATATTGTTGGATCATGTTGTCATTGATGCCAATGGTTTGTCATTGATGCCAATGGTTTGATTACTTGGGAGATTTTTGGATCATATGTCATTGATGTAAATGGTTTGGTTTGATTGATGTCATTGGTTGATGTCAAGTAATTGATTGATA
>JASDQU010100463.1:444260-465652 GCA_032191745.1 Picea mariana | reverse complement strand
ACATATATGATGACTTGGTTTCCTCATATTTAGGTTCAGGATGAAAAACCTAGTGGTTTAGTCTGCAAAGAGATGAAAACCTCCATTTTTGTGAATAGCATTTTATGTTATTTTTCTATAGGCTACAAAAATTAGTTGTTAACGAAACTACAAATCAATTGTTGATGAAAATAAATACATAGATAGAGTTAGCTATGTAGATTCCAAATATATAATTTATTTTAATTAAAATTGTTTACTATTTTTAATATATTTTTGTCTTTGCATGTGTCAAAATCCTAGAATACATGCCTCTTTTCTATTTTTTTTTCAACTGAACCATTTCTAAAATGTATTACGCCACAATAGAAGATATATCTATGATCTAAAAAAAAAAATTCGAAAGGAGTTGTAATTTCAAGCATATATTGAATTTTAATATTATAAATTTCCAAAAAATACACCCCACTAGAACAATCTCCATAATTATACCATAATTATACAAGTTTTTGGAATGAAATTTATCTCTAAAATTATACAATTTTTTTGGAATGAAATTTATCTTTAAAATTATAAAAATTTAAATAAATTCAGGAGTTGTAATTTCAAGGATAAAAATATAAAATTAATATAATAAATTTCCAAAAAATACAACCCACTAGAACAATCTCTACAATTATACAAGTTTTTGGAATGAAATTTCAGCATTAAGAACAAGGACATATGACTTTGATAATTAAAAAAAATACAAAAATAATATAATAAATTTCCAAAAAATAAAACCCACTAGAACAATCTCTACAACTATACAAGTTTTTGGAATGAAATTTTATCATTAAGAACATGGACATATACCTTATATTTTGCTGGAAAAATAGCATACATAATAGAACAAATAAAATTTCACATAGTTATTCACAATTTCGATGAATAAAGTTGTATATTCGGAAGCTAATTCAATTTCCCATGTTTCATGTTTTTACACCATATTCAAATTCATTTTCAAAGTACCTTGAAAAATCCCTCCAAGTTAACAAAGTATTGTTATTCCATGTTTGCATTGCCACTAAGGCATCATGAGAGACCATGATTATCTTGTACTCACCCTCCTAAGATGGAAAAACATGAGACGTCTATCTATATTGGAGAAATTGATCCTTATGTATAACATATCATAAGAAGAAAATTAAAAGTTCTCTTCAAACATGTGATTTATCACTTTATGGAGGTATTTAGACTTCAACACCAACTAGCATGTGGCATGGAGGAATGCGGCATGAAAGGGTGCATAACTTTCTATGCGGCATGAAAGGGTGCATAACTTTCTATCAATCTCCCTCTGTAAAAAAATTCTAAACAATGTTATTGTTTCTCATATGTCAATTTAAAATGTAAAATTGTGCATGTTTCATTCATATACAAATATATGAATAGTTGTATATACTTTCATAGTGTAGAGTGCATATTTTCATTTTGATTGAAATTTATGCAAAAAGAAAAAAAAAGAAAAAAATGCAAGTTTATAATTCTTATAAATGAGAATTTTATTATATAAATAATATTCCCGTTCTTATTAAATAAAAAAATTCTCTATAGTTAAAATACCTATATATAAAAGTAAAAATAAATTATCTTACATCTAAAGTAATGTGTATTCATCTAGAAAATGAATCCTCAATTCCTATATAGAGAAAAAAATTTATTGACAAAATATATATCGAAAGAAATCACTTACATCTAAAGTAAAATATGTATTCACATAGAAAATGAATCCTCAATTCATAGAGAGAGAAAAAAAATTTCTTGACAAAATATATATAGAAAATGTACACCTAAAAAGTAATCCTGTGGGTTCATTTCTGTCTCTTAATTTTACATCATTGTTTATACGGGGACAACATTTTGACACGGGACCTATTTGTGCATGTCGGGGGTCACTACACCTTATCAGATTAGGTCACACACACACTATATATGAATTGAGGATTCATTTTTTATTACAAAATATATAGAGAAATCATAACATCTAAGGTAATATGTATTCATCTAGAAAATGAATCCTCAATTCCTATATAGAGAAAAAAAATTCCTGACAAAATATATATCGAAAGAAATCACTTACATCTAAAGTAAAATATGTATTCACATAAAAAATGAATCCAAAATTCATAGAGAGAAAAAAAAGTTTTCTTGACAAAATATATATAGAAAATGTACACCTAAAAAGTAATCCTGTGGGTTCATTTCTGTCTCTTAATTTTACATCATTGTTTATACTGGGACAACATTTTGACACGGGACCTATTTGTGCATGTCGGGGGTCACTACACCTTATCAAATTAGGGAGGATCAAAATCACTATGCTTATCAAAATTACTATGCTTGATGATCCCAAGCAAATAACAAATAAAATTCCTAGTCTCTAAGCAGATTACAAATAAAATACCTAGCACAAGATTACTAGTCTCTCTCTTGACCCCTCACTCTAGGGGTGGCTCTTCTTCCCATTGGTAGGGGCGCCTCCTTTTGGCCGGCATAGGCCACGTGTTGTTTCCAAAAGCATGAATTTATGAGTTGAGTTGGTTGGATGTTGGGTTGAGACCATTGATTATTGACTTACTATCATAATCTTCTATGAAATATTTATTATATTATTTGTTTGAGAACCTACAATTTTCTACCTTTATCACTTGACCTAGACGAGCCCAAACCTTCACTCTCTGAAACCCAGAAAAACCACACCAAAAACTAGACCACATTTTGAAACCTATAACTAGCCTTCTTTCACCTTTACCAAGAAATCACTTACATCTAATGTAAAATATGTATTTACATAGAAAATGAATCCTCAATTCATAGAGATAAAAAAAAGTTTTTTTTACAAATTATATATAGAAAATGTTAAACACCTAAAAAGTAAAGAGATATTTAATAAGATTAATTTAATAAAACTTTTTCCTAACATTACTTTGCTTACATGACCTTTGTTTACAGTGGTCCTATAACTACCTTCTATAATTTTTGTTTTAAGTGAGTTATGTTCAAAAATTATTATCTAAAAAAACAATTGTTTATATTGTTATATGACAAAACAATTGTTTATATACCCTTTCACATTAAATGACATTGGAAATATAACTACCTTCTACAATTTCCATTTTGTTACAATGATCATCATAAATTATAAACAAATGCAGAGCTTCCAAACGATTATAAACAAATGCAGAGCTTCCAAACGATAGACAGATCCTAAATACTTTTTACATAACCATTAAATGATACCCTCTCTATGAACACAATGATGATAAGAAATTCTGTTTCCCTTTTAAGTAAGTTATATAGCGGGACTATTATATGCCAACACAATTATGATAATAAATTATAATTAATTAATGCATAGCTCCAAAACAAAAGCGTCGTTTTACACAATGATGATAATAAATTATAATTAATCAATGCAAAGCTCCCAAACAAAAGCATTGTTTTCCTTTAAAAGAGTAAGGACAGTGAAATGCGAAAAAATAATGGTAGTGAATAAGTAATGAATATATAGCTGCAAAATGAGAGTGAGAACCTAGGTACCTAAGAAGCATGTAGTTAGCATTGAAACCATATTTTTCGAGGGAAATTCAAAAGATAGAGTTTTTTTTTAAATGTCTCATTCATTATAAGAATTTTTTTTTCAAATAAATAAACATTCCTTTCCCATAACAATTTTTTCAAATTGCATTTAGTGAATATATATAAGATTTAAAATTATTACCGTTTTCTTACATAAAATATTCAAAATAAGATACTATTCAGCCATTTATTTGATAGAATTGTACATAGAAGTTGTGCATGAACACAAACAAAAGATGCATAATTTCTTCAAAAGATCTATGATATTGTTGGAATTATGTATTTTTCTATAGTATCATTGTAAGTTTGGTAGATGATTTTCATCCTTCAGATAACTACATATACAAGAATCAAGATATAAAAATCAATCATCCTTGAACTGAATTCATATCTTTACCTTTGTTTAAAACATGATAGTATACTCGATAATTGTGCCATTGTCCCAACTACAATGTGGGATTGGCATTTAGTTAAAAACCCTAGAGGTAATCATCATCTAAGACACCTCTTCAAGGGGACTCTGTCTAATAATGATACTACATATAAATAGAAATTTCTTATTGAATTATGCCAAAAGTTGATTGAGTTCTAGCTTATTAATATTCTAAGTTCTAACCATACAAATGAAAAATAGTTCAAAATGCCTACAATACTGAAATCAAAGCTATGTGTAAAAGATAAAAGTAACATCTATGTTTGCCATTAAATATTAGGAACCAATATATTCCACGCCTAATATCATGATGATGGTATAAGGAGGGGAGCCAGTGCCTTCTTAACAAATGCTGGCAAAACAAATGCAGCTGCATGCATCTGCAATCCAAGATGATCATATTAGTCCTTAAATATGAGATACAAAGACTCTTAATTTATATTTCTTCCCCGTAATGAGGGGTCATAATTGAACATATCTCACAGAATTAGTTCAAATTTTAAAGGAGTATGAATAAACAAATGAAATGGTATGAAGGCCTTTTAGTACCCATATTATTATTCTATGTTATTTTAGTGAGACCTTATGGAGGAATTGTAATTTTTAGAGTATTGTTATTTACCTAGCAAAATGTAAGGTAAATTTAACAATTTTCCTATCAAAATGAGCCCTATGGAGGAATTGTAAATTTTCAGAGTACTATTATTTACTTATCAAAATGTAAGGTAATTTAACAATTTTCCTATCAAAATGAGCTTTTAGAAACTGTAGAACATTTATAATTCAAAAGAACGATTAAAACACTACTTTGGAGAGAAACATGGGTTAGTTTCCAAAACAAAAGGTTACAATGAAGAAGGTTTTCTCATCAAAAGTATGACCTTTCCCTTCAAATATCCCTAATATCTGCAGAGCATTCCAACATCTATGCATTATCCAAAATCCTCAATCCACCTTTGATGTCATAAAAATGAATCTAATCAATCTGGATGCAAATATCACCCTCACAAGTGTTTGGTATTCCAATTCCTTGTCTTATGACAACTTGCAAGGCTTTTACTAAGTACCATTCAATGAATCTATCCACGTTGAATCAATGTCGCAGTAAGTTTACACATATCAGACAATTCCTCAAAAGCTTTGGGATTGGAACATCCTCAAATATACATATTATTTCCAAAAAATGTTCCCTTGATGAATCATCACCAATAGGATATACTCTAATACCATATCCTAACTTAATCTTTTAGAATTAACAATATGAATTTCACACTAAAACCTTCAGGATTTATAATAACAAATACAAAATTACTCTCATATACTATTAGGCCTACAATGTTTTGACCAATAAGTGTCATTAATTAAGTTGAATCAATACCCCATTTTAAGTGTGAAATATGTAAGATGATCCTTATCATCTTTGGGACTGAAACATTTTCAAACATTGTCAACAATGTTTATTTTATGGAAAATACTTGTCTATTAATTTCAAAAAATATATGAATCATAAATAGGATACAGTCTAAAGCCTCCAGGAATATTACCTCTGAGTTATAGTACTTTAGAGGACCCCCCAACTTAGTTGCATCCTTTTGCTCTTTAATGGGATTGATAGGATTTCTGAAATCTACTACAGGTCCTTCAGTTGAGGAGATCACAAAACCAATTGCCCCACTGAATATCACATGATAAGAAAAGAGGCATTAATAAAGTTGTTATCTACCAATATGATAGTAATAAAGACATATCAACAAGAAATCTAAACCCATTTCTATATGAAAAAAATTAAAAGGCATGGGTTGCATTATTGAAATCTACAAGGGATCATTCAACAAAGTCTAGACATTAGAGAAAACATACCTCGGATATGTTGGTACAGATGTCCATGCATAGTGAACAGAGCCTTTGAAAGTCTGTCTGCATGCTGAGAGAATATCTTGAATAAGATGCATATGCAACCACAAGCTTTCTGACTGACTAATAGCTACACCTCCAGGCCTCAATGCTCTGGCTACTAATTCATAAAATGGTTTTTCAAATAGTTCTTGAGCAGGACCTGATAAAAATAGACAAAATTTATGAAAGAATTATAAAACAAGGTAATATACTGTTCAAATTTTGAATGTGTGAAAAAGAAATTCATAACCATCTGATCTCTTTGAACATTATATGCCCCAACTTTTTGGGTATTATATGATTTGTGTGATCACTAGATAGAAGTTACAAGCAATTAGGCATTGGATGTAATCAGTTCATCAAGCATGCTGCATATAAATAATGTCCCCAATGATTTGTTCCAATTAAAAAAAAAAATCCTTTTCAGACCAGTAACCATACCTACTGGATCAGAAGAATCTATAATAATTGCATCGTAGGTTCCAGCTTGGCATTCCCTCAGAAAAATAGCTCCTGATAGAAAAATAAATTTAATTTCATGCCTCGTTCACCTCCATTTAAGAATTTATCTTTCCATTTGACACCAACAAAATCACATTGTACTCTCAAATTTGCTCAATATGGGTTTCTATTTTGGTTTGTCTTTTATAATATAATTAAAATAAAAGTATACTATCGTTATCATTTGTTCATACTCTCAAATTTGTTGAAAATCCACTTGTATGACGTGGAAGGTGCTCAAAATAAAAACAAAGTGAAACAAACCAAATGACATACCATCACCAATATAAAGCCTTACACGTGGGTCCTCATAGCCTATAGCAAGCTTTGGAAAAAATTGTTTAGATATCTGTAGCATTAAAATAGTGGTAGGGTTGGAATAAAAAAATACAAAGTAACTGATGTAGTGTTCAACTAGAATATGATAAATAGGAACAATCATGACACCTCAAAGTGAGAAAATCATCCAAATGAATGAAACCTATTTTGCACTGACCTTTATAACCATTTCATCAATTTCACATATATCAATTTGTTCCACTGAGTGATGTCGAGATACTTCTCGAAGAACTCCCCCATCACCTCCTCCAATAACTAATACCTACAACAAGAAATGCATTTTCTTATTGAAGTTGCATAAGGAAGAACTCCCCCATCACCTCCTCCAATAACTAATACCTACAACATGAAATGCATTTTCTTATTGAAGTTGCATAAGGGCAATGTTTTGCATTAAACTACACTTCCATCATTTTTATAGCCTTTCGCACTTTTAGTTATCTACAAAATAGTTAGCCTAGAGAGTACAACCATAATGATTTTATCCAAAAATAGGTATACTGTTGTAGATGGTGACACGCAAGCTATGCTTGATGTATTTTACCATGTGAGGGAACCTTTTACATTTTGAGAGCATAAACTACAACTTTTTCAAATTTCCATGCACCTTGTTATACCTATTTATTTTTTCCTAACAAAACACAACAGATCCAAATTAATGAACCCAAAGTTACAATCAAGCCACTACAACCAATAACATAAATTTTTTGATCAGGAAGTGTCTAATAACTTTGAAGCTACATAGAGAACATGTCCTATCATGGAAACATTGACTGGAGCATTCCCACTATTTCCTACATATTGAAGCATTCTCACTGTTTCCTACATAGGAATTTAGCGAGAGGTTAACATAAGAGAATTCCTCCACTTTTTGAAAAGCTTGGGAATACTGAGAAATATGGCATGGAAATATTGACTTAAGCATTCCCACTACTTTCCTACATAGGAATTTAGTGAGATATTATCACAGGAGAATGCCTCCAATTTTTGAAAAAAATCAGAATACTACGAAAAAACCAATTGAGTGCATTGAGTCACTTGGATTACAATAAAATAAACAAATTTATCTATAGTATAAATATTCCTATAGCATCTGCAAACATGATTAGAGGTAAAGAAATACCTTTCGGGGAGATGGAATAGAACAAAGAGGAAGATGAGCCATCATCTCTTGGTAGGCACATTCATCTTTCTCGGTCAACTGAATTACCCCATCTAACACAAGTACTTTCCCATATGTTACTGACTGCAACCAAAATACTAAGAGATGTTATTTAAGATTAAAGAAAATTTTAAAAAGGAAACAAAATCAAAGGACTCAATTTTATGTTATCATGAATTATGAAGATTGACACAATTGGATAGTTGGTAAACTAAAGACAGACCTCAAATACCATCACATCTTGATATTCTGACTTGCCCTCAAACAATATCTTATTGACCTGCAGTGATTGTGCCTCTCCTGAGTGGGAAAAATAAATAACTATGAGTATAGGAAGTGTTTTCTAACAATAATTTAATACAATAATTAGATTTGTTACTGATGATTGGGAAATGATTTGAATGTGAAATTCCAAACACCATTATTTAGAGATCATTGAATGCATTGATCTGTTGCTACTACCACCTAAAATATTCTTAGACAAACATTGTACTTATAGAATATTTATAGAAATACATATTGACATCTGTAATATCCCTTGTTATATCTATTATGAGAACATGATGATGAAATCAATATAGTACATAAAATACTTCAAGATAAAATTCTACCATGAATTTATTTGTTACTCAACTAAGTACCATTTTAGAGGCATCTTTTTCCATCTTTTAGGAATCACAGGTGCATCCAAAATAGGGTGTGTAGGTGCCCCCACACTTTTGTCTTTTGTTTTTCTCTATAGTTAGGATGATGGCCACTAAAGCAAGACGGTTTCAATATACATGAATTATACCTATATATTTCTCACCATTGGCTACAGAGATTAAAAGAGGGTTTCAATATACATGAATTATACCTATATATTTCTCACCACTGGCTACAGAGATTACAAACGTAATATGCTAGCCACAAAAGTTGTCTTCTATCTCTTTGTTGTTCATTTTTCTCTGCATTTAAATTTGTCTTTTGTTTTTCTCTATAGTTAGAATGATGTACACTAAAGCAAGACGGTTTCAATATATATGAATTATACCTATATACTTCTCACCATTGGCTACAGAGAACTGGCTACAAAGATTAAAGACAGTTTCAATATACATGAATTAAAACTATATATTTCTCACCACTAGCTACAAAGATTAAAGACAGTTTCAATATATATATATATATATATATATATATATATATATATAAAAGACGGTTTCAATATACATGAATTCTACCTATATATATTTCTGACCACTGGCTACAGATCTCTTTGTTGTTCATTTTTCTCTACATTTCTTATGATGTCCACTGCAACAAGACAATTTCAATATATATATGAATTATTCCTATCTCTTTTCTAGAGAGATTAGAGACGTAATATGCTAGCCACAAAAGATGCCTGAATGAAGCGATTTTTATGGTTTCACAGATAGTCAATGAATGAATTTCCAACTCTAATCAATGTTGTCAAAAGTCGATTATTATCAAGGATTTTTTCTTTGTACGAGAAATTCAAATCTACTTGCACAAACAATATTAGCTTCATATTTGCAATGGAAAGAAAGACATTTAATGCTAATTGTCTTCTCCTAATGAAAATTATCATTATCTTCTACTACACAAACAATATTAGCTTCATATTTGCAATGGAAAGAAAGACATTTAATGCCAATTTTCTTTTCCTAATGAAAATTGTCTTCTACTCTATGTATTAAACAATCTGCTAGAAAAATATGGAAAAATGGAGGCTATTGGAAGTTTTCAAAAAAAATATGGATGTATGTAATACATTTTTTAAAACAATTAGGACATATCTATGTATTAAACAGTCTGCTAAAAAAATATGGAAAAATGGAGGAGGCTATTGGAAGTTTTGGAAACAATATGGATGAATGAAGATGTGGTAGGATCTAGAAGAAGTTTTTGAAGAATGGTATATATATGACTTCCAACTATGTGAGGATAATAACTTTTTTGGGGAGGAATCTCATCTTCACTATGTGAAGAGGATAAGAGGAAAAAAGAAATAGGAATCATTGAAGGAAATCATTGAAATATTTTTCCACAATATTTTCTATCGGTAAAGTTACATTCAACTTCATAGTAAACCTTTTACATCTATTTGGATGATATTTCTCATTTTGTTTGGTTGAACCATAAAACATTTATATTATTCAAATATGTTTATGTACATGAAAATGTTTGTGCTTAATGTTTGCGTATCCATTTGTACCTAAGCACAAACATTTATATTATCCAAATAAGTTTATGTACATGAAAATGTTTGCATATAAACTCATAGTTTTTGTAATAATATTTGTTTTTCCAAAAAAATAGATTCTCTATTCTCAAAACAATTCACCCAATTATCCGATAAAATTATTTTACCTTAAAAATCACCAAAATTTTCTACAAACTATATAAAATCCTTAGAAGTTTGAATGTTTTTACAAAAATATCGCCAAACATTTATAATTGGCATATGAAGGATTAGTAAAATTCAAGGTTTCCACATTTTAAAATAAATTTCCATCCTTAAAATCATCCCTGTTATTAAGGTAACTTAGGACATGGGATAAGGTAGATTTTAGTCCCTTCTTTATATATATAAGTAGGTTTCTTCTCCCTCACTTATTCATCATTCAATGAAATATTCTTTATTATTTGAGAACCATTTTGGAGACTTTACATGAGCATTCCAACTTGAAATGCATGTTTCCACAAAACCTTTGTTATTCATCTTTTTGTTTTTTCATTTTTTGTTTTGTTTTTTCATCTCTTTTTTTTATCATTTCTTCCTACACAACCTTTGTTATTCATCATTTTGTTTTTTCATCTCTTTTTAATTTATATCATTGCTTATTTATAATTGGTTACAAGAATAATAGAATTACAACATTTACAAGCATAATAATATTGTGGGAACTTTCTAAAACTTTTAAAGCTAAGAAAATGACTCCAAGCTTCAAAATTAACATTGAACTCAATAAAAAAAACACAAATTGATGAGACTAAAAACTAAGAAATAGATCTTTCCACACAAGTTCTCAAAATATCCCATGCTAACACATAAATGCTTCATATACCAATATTATTTACAATAGAATTATAAAACATATTAAAAAAGAAAAGAAATTGGAAGTAGAGTAAGAAATGAGAGTATCGGGCCACATAGGATCGTTGAAATATTATTTACAATAGAATTATAAAACATATTAAAAAAAACAAAGAAATTGGAAGTAGAGTAAGAAAGGAGAATACCAGGCCACATAGGATTGTTGAAATATTGCAGAATAGAGTCAGTCCCTATCAAAAGCCAGTCAATATATCAGAAGCCAGTCAATATATTGTCAAAGAAAAATATAGTCATAAGCATAAACATCCATTTAACATAAATGAAAATCAAGAAACAAATTTGAACAACAAAAAATCTAGTCATAAGCATAGACATCCATTTAACATAAATGAAAATCAAGAAACATATTTAAATAACAAAAATTCTAGTCATAAGCATAGACATCCATTTAACATAAATGAAAATCAAGAAACAAATTTGAACAACAAAAAATCTAGTCATAAGCATAAACATCCATTTAACATAAATGAAAATCCAGAAACAAATGTGAACAACAAAAAATCTAGTCATAAGCATAGACATCCATTTAACATAAATGAAAATCAAGAAACATATTTGAACAGAGTCATATACATTCATGTAACATAAAAGAAAATCAAGAAACATAATTGATGTAGGAAGATCTTAATTAGCAAAGCACACAACCCTAACTAATTCAATAGTCAACCATAGTCAACCTTGGTAAACTAAAGTCAAGATGGTCAATGATAGTCTATCATGGTCAACTATAATTAAACATGGACAACCATGGTCAACTATAGTCTATCATGGTCAACAATAATTAAACATGGACAACCATGGTCAACAATAATTAAACATGGACAACCATGGTCAACAATATTCTAACATGGTCAACAATAGTCTATCATGGTCAACAATAGTCTATCACGGTCAACAATAATTAAACATGGACAACCATGGTCAACAATATTCTAACATGGTCAACCAAAGTCAACCATAAGTCAACATGGTCAACGAGAGTGTATAATTAAACATGGACAACCATGGTCAACAATATTATAACAAGGTCAACAATAGTCTATCATGGTCAACTATAATTAAACATGGACAACCATGGTCAACAATATTCTAACATGGTCACCCAAGACAACCATATGTTGACCATAATAAAGTCTCAACTTGACCATACTAAACCATAGTCAACCACAATTATGGTCAACCATAGTCCTAAGTCAACCACAATTAAACATAGTCAACCGCAATCACACAGTCACTAACAGAGCTACATTTAAATAAAAGTGGTTGATACACCAATTCCACCTTTTAAAACTAATAACAATGATCGACATATATCAACCACTTTTATTTAAATGTGATTGTGCTAGTTGATATATATCAACCAATTTTACTTAAACATGGTTGTGCTAGTTGATATGGATGAAAATAAGAATAAACAAAACGCACAACCCTAACGAATTTAATACAAAAACAATTCCAATGTTAGTTGATATAGATAAAAATAAGAATAAACAAAACACACAACCCTAACCAATTTAATACAAAAACAATTCCAATAAAACGCACATAGACCCATTTTATACAAATACAAATCTAACAAAGCTAATATTTCATGTATAACAAAATCCAACAAAACACCTATGTGTTCATATGATCATGGAAATATAGCAGGATGCTTTTTACACCTGCCCAGCATCCAAATAGGTGGGAAACCATGTCACAATTATGGCATCTGACTGGAAAGGCCATGCAAGCCCACAATGGGTAAACATGTCACAACCCTGGCTACGGTCATTAACATCATTCCAATTTCACCAACCCGACAATACCCTATGACCTGCTCATCAGTCTATTGAAAAATTTGAATACCCATTTCAACCCTCCACATCACATTTCATATAAACAGAAAAATAGTCAAAGGAGAATTCTAGCAGAAAAGATAACAATAATAAAAAAAAACAAAGGCTTTAGAGGCATAGAAAAGAACCATTCGACTTGACTTGAACTTCGGAAAACCATCCCTTTATAACAGGCAAAATACACCCTCCCTGTATCTCTCCTCCCCCTCTGGCCTTAGGGCAGGACAGAGGCCGTTCTTCTTCTAATGTTTTTGCACCAGAGTCCTCGCTTTCAACTCTTTCTTCTATTTTAATATGCTTCGCAGCAGAATCGTTATCGCTTTCAACTTTTTCTTCTTGTTTAATACGCTTCTCAGGAACATCGAAGACTGGATCGGTATCCTTCGATTCTGCCATTACAAATCTGGTTATTATGCTTTTGCCTCCGGTATTACAGGAAAGTCTCAGACGAGGGAGAAAAATCCTGCCCAACATATAATAACGAGAAAAAAAAATGATCAATTCAACTTATCAAAATCGTTCCGTTTAAACAGAACTAGGACTCTGAGTTCTAATGGCAGCCATAATCCAGCCTCTGCCGTGTTAAAACGTGCAAACAAATATATCGTAATCAGATAAAGAAGAAGACGACGACAACAACCTTGTTACATAGATTTATCAGAACTGTTTCTTTATGGATTCAAGGAGCATGAGCATAAAAGTCAGGGACTATAAATGTATCGCGACTTACACGAGCTTTAACAACCACTGTCACCTTTAGTTATCGTATCCCGTGTATGGCCGTTCCCGTTTGGGCGCTTCGAAGTTTGTATTTGTAGGTTCATGGAGGGAAGCGTCAGTTATTTCATCCGTTACTTTTGGTGGATAAAAAATAACGAACCACTTATTAAAAAATAACTAACCACTTTATTGCCTAATTTTAGATTGGGCCAGAATGGGTTGTGGTCGTGTGTTTAAAGTAGTTTATTGGGTTTTAGTTTGGTGGTAGGTTTAATTCCGTACCTGAATAAGTAATTGTGATTGAATGTAAGTTTTTGGTATTGTGTTAGATTTGGGTGACTTTTGAAAACAATAGTTTTGGTGATCCAATTTTTTAAACAAATAATTTTTATTAATTTTTTTTAAACAAAAAGTATAAAAGTAGAGTGGAATGTGGATAATCATGTTAATGTAATTAATAATAATTAAAATCAGCCAAATTATTTTTATTAATTTTTTTAAACAAAGAAATATATAAGTAGAGTGGAATGTGGATAATCATGTTAATGTAATTAATAATAATTAAAATCAGGGGCAAGTTGTGAACTAAATTTATTTATATGATTTTATATGTTGTGATTTTTATAAGTTAATTATTAGAGTTGTAAGGAAGAGGAAAATATTGGATTGCCAAACAAGATGTACTTAGGGTTAGGGTTTCGACGTTCACAGAGGAAGATCCAGGAGGACAGGTCTACAGATGACGAGATTTCTCTGTTGTTCTAGTAGGTATTTTGGAACACTGGTTTCTGTCACATCTTATAGCTGGAGGTTGATATGGCAAAACTGATGGATATCGAGTGGGATGACGAAGACGCCTTGTGGGAGAGGGAAGCCATGTTTATTTCTTACGAGACCTATAAAGTCTTGTATGAGTGCCAGAAGCAGCTTGCACTTGAGGCTCGTGTGTCAGTTTCACAGTGTAATGTGGGTGCTCCAAACTTCTCGGGATTAGTCACAGATCCTCCATGTGATGGGAGGCAAGTGGGTCATCAGGTGAAGGGTTCAGGAAACCTTGGGCTCTCGGCCTCTCCAACAATACTGGGCTTTGTTGGAGGGAAAAAGTGACACATCCCTATTGCAAATAGTGCTAGAGTTGGGTCAGCTCTGTGTAACTGGGCGGAGGGAGATAAAATTGTTTCTAGGTTTAACAATGTTTTTCCTTGCAGTGACAATGATAATGAAAACCTCGAGAAGGCCTGAATTATTCTGGAATTTCATAAACGTTGACTCCTACTTCTAAGGTCGAAGCTCCTTTGATTTCGGGGTATTGTTCGAAGGGAGGAGGCAGAGGATTCTGTAGCGATGGGAAAGCTACATGCTCTTTGATGCGTGAAGGAGGGGATTGTAAGAATAGAAGTAAAGGGGTCGTGGAAAAACATAACCACATTTCTAAATGTTGGAAGGTCCGTGAAGTACATTCTCACTGTGTGCTTGGTAAAGACGTAATTTTGGAGCGTTCAGCTAGGCTTTCCATGAAATCTTTAGTAGGGAAGTTTTACTATACTCACCTAAGGAAATCATAGCTCTCTAGTTGGATTCAGGAGTGTTAGAAACCCCTGGTAGGTTATTGTCCCCGCTACATCCTGTTATCCAACCATTGGGTAGTATTTCACTTTTTGGCGGAGGAGGATTTACTTAAAATGATAGATTCTCCCTGGACTCTGGGAAAGGGGGTGTTAATGTTAAAACAATGGCACCCAGAATTTATCCCTTTCACCGAAGTTTTATCCAAAAGAAATCTCTAGATTCTCCTTCCGAATTTTCCAGGGGAAGTTTAAGTACTTTGATGAAGAGGAGATCCGTTGGAATAACAAACACTTGGCCTAGGTGTTAGTTGAAATGGATATGGACTTGGGGTTACCGAACGAAGTTGAGGCTTTGGTTGGCGACTCCTCCTTCAAACAGGCCCTAGACTATTGGCGCGAGCCCTTCCAATGTCACCTTGTTGGAAGACTGGACCTCTGCGTGGAAACAGTCCCGCCTTTCCAAAGTCGTCTCAAGCAACAGGATGTGTTTTGGAAAATCTCCAAAGGACCGAAGTAGAACAACCCCGAGAATTCAATTTTGACTGTGCAAAAGTCACAAGCTATCCTATGGAAGGTTCCTTTCTAGGTAAGTTGAAGTGTGATTTCCCCTCCTTTATTATTTCACTGTCTAATGAATATTTTACTGCACTCATCAGTCACGAGGATTGGCTAGTGGAGATATGTGGAAGTTTTTGGGATTTAGTGGTTAAAAAGTTAGCTAAGAATCTTCAGGATGTTGTGATTGTTGATAATGGGGAGGGGGGTATATCTTCAGTTCCCAATGCACCACCTTGTTTGGATATTAATTCTACTCCTTTGGGAGATTCTATTTCTGACACCCCTACGCTCCACGCTCCATTCAGTTTCATTATTTCACAAAAAATATTGAAACTGAATGGATAGGAAGGGATCCATTGCCATTGAAGGTGGTTTGGAAACCTTCTCATCGACACTCTCTATAACGTTCCCCCGGCCACTTGCAGGCCGGGGAATGCCACTCCAGAGAAATCTCTCATGCTCTGACACCAGTTGGTAACATCCCCATCCTTAAACATGTCGTGCCTTGCTACTCTAGGGAACAATTTCGTTCTCTTACTGCAGAACATACGGTAACATACCTAGTAATCGACTAAGCTATGCCACATAAGTTTTCTTTTCAAACTGCATGCAACTTAAACATATACATACAACACTCTTGTGGAAGATTTACATATAAACATAAACAAACAATTACATTCTGTAATATATGAATTTATACTGAAATAACAGTACCCATAGATATGCAACATATACATGAAAATACCCATAAACATACAGGCAATTATAATCACATATATGATAAACCGTAACATAATCACGTAAATAACAATCCAGCATATCATTTTATCATGCGATTGGTACTTATCTTGGAAATATTGTCACCAACTGCGTACAGACCGTCCACGAACCTCCCAGCCTTAAACTACACTATTCATCACTATCAACAGCGAGTCACACCCGAGTTGGGACTGAACTCCACCCGGGTAAAGGGTTCCTAACCAGGCTAAGGCTCATGGATAATAGGAAAGACTCTATCTCGGGTGCTCACTCAACTAAAAGCCTACAACCTCTCATTCCCCACATGCCTATCCCACCCAAGGAAGTGTGCCCTTTCTCTGCTCAATAGTCCCTCGGCTTCCCCACTTCCCTTCCAGGGTTTCAGCAACAGGCCAGACTAGAAGTCTCAGAGCACTGTAGTTGCAGTTTAGCACCTTCGGGAATCAATCCCTAGCAATTCTCTCGCTCAGAGAATTTCTCAAAGGCCAGACAACCTGCTTCTTCAATCCCGCTCCAAGCTAACTAGGTACACCAACCGGAAAAGGCTATGGGAACAGGTTCATATATGGTGAAATGGATGTCTCAAGGATAATGGACTGCGTCAGTGAAAATGGTCATGGAATCATTGACTGGATAACTAAGTGATGGAAGGAATCACCGTGAAACTCATCGTGAAAGTGATGGTGAGAATGATGGTCAAGCTGCTGGTAAGAATCCCCGTGAAAAGTGACCAAAAGAGCTAAGTCCCCACGATATGAATGCATGTCCTCAACTTGACACTTGTCATATCAGAAGTTACTTTGGTCCACTGGTCCCCAACTTTAGAACTTGGGATAAAATAATTATCCATACTTTATGCTTTAGGAAATATTAATATAATATTCCCTTTTTGGCTTAAGCTCTCTAGCTTAGCCTTTTCCCTTGACTTTTGTCCCTCCCTTTCCCTAAATGGTGAAGTTTAGTCCCCCATCTCTTTTATCGTGTTTGGTCTGCATGCAACGATGTATTTTATGTTAATCATGAGCCATGTAAAAAATAGGCGCACTGGCCTTTAACATCTGGGCGCTTCGTCCTAATACCAAAACATAAGCATCCCAGCTTATAATAACTGGCTCACCAGCTTATAACACATATCATATACATGAGGCTCGTTGTCCTCCATACTGTGCGCACTTTAGTTACTACGTGCGGTATCCAGGAATGTGCATGCTACATCATTTTACTGCTCAGTTCATGTGCGCACTATGCCATGGGAAGTGCATTACAAAATGATGTCAAAACAACTCACCAGCTTATGTATACTTATATTACATTTATAATTGGGTTCATCTAAGTGGATATTACAATCCCCTCCCCTTATTTATGCACTGTCCTCAGTGCATCATACACCCATATACAACAGAGTTTTCAAAAATCTTCAAAAAGATGTGGGTATTATGTCTGCATTGCATCCTCATGCTCCCAAGTATCATCCTCAAGGCCATACCAGATCCATTGAACCTTTACAAGACCTATGGCTCGGTTCCAGAGCTGCTTGATTTTTCGGTCCAAAATGCACACCGGATGCACTTGAAAAGCGTCTTCTTGCTCCACTTGAATCACATTCCAATCAATAACATGATTAGCATCAGGTATATATTTCTTTAGCAATGATACATGGAAGACATTATGAACAGACATAGATGCAGGCAATTCAATCATATAAGCAACTAGACCAATCGTCTTTAGGATTTCAAGTGGCCCACAAAATTTGGCTGCTAACTTGGCGCAGCTTCCCAGCTTCAGGGAACTACTGTTAGCTTTCACTTTCAGGAAAACATGATCACCCACTTTGAATTCTCTATGGGTTTTGTTCTTATCGGCATAACTTTTCTGTCTGTCTTGGGCAACTTTTAAATTCTTCTTAATTTGTATCATTTGGTCCTCCATCTCCTTCAGTAACTCTGGCCCAACTACTGTCCTATCAGCTGGATTATCCCAACTCACTGGAGTATTGCATTTTCTGCCATAAAGTGTTTCAAATGGGCTCATCTTCAATGATGCCTGATACCCATTGTTTTAAGAGAATTCTACCAAGTGTAGGTAGTCTTCACATTTCGATGGTTTGTCCATCACATACATTCTCAGTATATCTTCTATCACTATGTTCACCCTCTTTGTATGTCCATCAGACTCAGGATGATAAGTTGTACTAAAGTTCAGATTCGTTCTGAATCCTTTGAACAATCCTTTCCAGCAATTTGAGGTAAATTTCAGGTCTCTGTTGAACACAATTGTTTTAGCAATCCCGTGCAATCGTGCCACTTCCTTCATGAAAATATTAGCAACATTTGCTACCTTGTGCGTAGTTTTCAGTGGAATAAAATAGGAATCTTTCGTAAACTTTTCCACCACCACCATGATCGAATCATGCATCTTGTCTGTTCTAGGAAATCCCGTAATAAAATCCATTGTCACCACTTCCCACTTCCATTCAGGAATGGTTAAAGGTTGCAACAACCATGTTGGGTGCCTATTATCAACTTTAACTTTCTAGCATTTCATACATCTAGCGATGTACTCGGCGATCTCTCTCTTCATATCTGGCCAAAAGTAATGGCTCTTGATCGCTGCCATGGTTTTCTGATATCCAGGGTGCCCTGCATAAGGAACATTATGCATTTCATGCAAAATCATACGTTTTAGGTCCTAGACATTCAGAACAAAAATTATGTTCTTGCGCAACAGTATTCTGTCTATTCCCAAATTATAATTATCCACCTTTTGTGGCATCTTACCCTGCTGTAGCATTGCTACCAATTCTCTGTATTGCAGATATGCATTTGCATCCTCTAGAATTTTTCTTTTAATATCAGTCTGATACATGCTAATGGTTGTAGCATGTAATTCATGCACCTTCTTGCTGAGTGCATCAACCACTTTATTCTCCTTCCCCCTTGATATACTTTATATCAAAGTCATATTCGCTTAGAAATTCTAACCATCTGCTTTGCCTAGCATTTAGATTTGGCTAATCAAACAAATATTTCAGACCATTGTGGTCTGTTCTTAGCTCAAACCTCTTTCCCATGAGGTAGTGTCTCCATTTCCTCAAGGCATGCACTATGGCTGCCAACTCCAAATCATGAGTGGCATAGTTTCTTTCATGATCCTTCAACTTCCTTGATTCATAACATATGACAAACCCATTTTGACTGAGGACTCCACCAAGTCCGTCATTACATGCATCATTGAATACGATGAAGTCCTCATTTGGGTCTGTGATCCTTAATATTGGAGCACTTGTCAATAATTGTTTGAAGTGTTGGAAACTCTTCTCGCAATCCAGTGTCCACTGAAACTTCGCTCCCTTTCTTTGCAAAGAAGTGATTGGGTGTGCAATCTTTGAGAATCCTTCAATAAATCTTCTGTAGTAGCCTACAAGACCCATGAATGATCTCACCTTTGCCACATTCTTCGGCACTGACCATTCTCTAATGGCCTCTATCTTCTCAGAATCCACTGCTATCCCATCCTTTGAAATGATATGCCCCAAATAATGAATTTTTTTTTGACAAAATGAGCATTTGCTCAATTTGGCATACAACTGATGTTCCCTTAATACTTGCAACACCATCCTCAAATGATGTTCATTCTCTTCCTCTGACTTGGAATATATAAGAATGTCATCTAAAAAGACAATGACAAACTTGTCCAAATACTCTCGGAAAACACCATTCATTAAGCACATGAAAACAGCTGGTGCATTAGACAACCCAAATGGCACCACTGTGAACTCATAATGACCATACCTTGTCCTGAAGGCGGTCTTCCTAACATCTTCTTCTTTAATCATTACCTAATGGTATCCTGATCTAAGATCTATCTTTGAAAGTATCTTTGCATCTTTCAATTGATCAAAGAGGTCATCAATCCTTGGCATATGATACTTGTTCTTAACAGTCACTTTATTCAGCTGTCTAAAGTCAATGCAAAACCTTAGTGTTCCATATTTCTTTCTTACAAAAAAGACTGGGGCACCCCAAGGTGACACACTTGGGCATATATACCCCTTCTTCAGAAGTTCTTCAAGCTGCATTTACAACTCCTTCAATTTTGGTGTACTCATTCTGTAAGGAGTCTTTTATACTAGTGTTGATCCAGGCATTAAATTTATAGAGAAATCAATGTCTCTCCTTGGGGGTAGTCCGGGTAGCTCCTTGAACACATCTTCAAAATCTTCCAGGACTACATAATCCTCCAAATTTGGCACCTTATCTTTAGGTGTCTCTGTGAAATGAGCTGCAATTATTTGACACCCTTTTCTGTAACATTTCTTCAGCTGCAATGCTGAATTTTCTCTAATGGTTACTGCCCTAGGAATTCCCTATACTTTCCTTAGTTTCCCTTCCTCATCCAGGCAAGTAAATTCTTTTTTGTGACAGTCTAAGAGAGTGTGATGTTGGTCCAACCAATCCATCCCAATTAGATAGTCATAGGAACCTAAAGGCAAGATGTTTAAATCTGCCTTGGTGTTCAATCCATTCATGTCTATGAGGCATGACTTAACCATCTCATTAAATTTTCTTCTGGCTCCAGTAGCCAGTTGCACCAACTAGGATTTCCCATGCTTGCTTCTTGGCAATTGCAAACTTTCCACCATCTTAGGGTCTATATAACTATGACTAGATCTTGAATCAATTAAAATAGCAATGGTTTGGTTGTTGATCATACCTTACACTTCAATCATGTGGGATTGATACTCTGCTTTCTTGTTGTCCAGGGCTGCATAAATCCTTGGCACATATCTTCCCATGTCCTCCACTGTTTTAGCTTGCTGTACATTGTGAACAACCCTTCCTTTTTCACCTCTGTGAGGAAAATCTCTGAACCTATGGTCTCCTTTACAACCCCA
>JASDQU010100463.1:410361-434600 GCA_032191745.1 Picea mariana | reverse complement strand
CATGATTGGTACAGCTTGGTACATGGTTGGATGCACTTTTTTATGGTACAGGTTGATTACAGGTTGGTGCATGGTTGATGCACTTGTTTATGGCACCGGTTGGTGCATGGTTGATGCTCTTGTTTATGGTACAGATTGATATCTGTTGAGGATTGTTGCCTCATCTCAGTTGATGTTGAGAATGCAAGCTGAGTCTTGCATATAGAGCTGGTGCTCTTGTAGAGTTGTACTCTATTCAGTTGTTGCTGATAAACCCCAAGGATTGAAGTCCGTAATAAAAATAAAATTGTACATACATCTTGTGTTCTTTGTGTTCATTGTGGTGATGACTTGTTGATAATATATTGCTGATATATGTTGTTGATATGTGCTCACATCTAACTGGTTATAAATGACAACAATGGGTATTGAATAAATGTTGAATGCTAATTGATGAGTTTTTGTGCAAGAGGGAAGTTTTGGAAAAAGAGCCCCACACTCATTCACCCCCCCCTCTAAGTGTGGTAGGTGTGTCCAACACATATCAGGAAATTTACTTTATTAAACATAGGTCATTCTAAATCAGAGGCCGAGTCATTGGAGGAAGTTAAATTAGTAAACGTCGAGCACAGAAAACATGACCCATACCAAATAATTAGTCGGCATTACATACACTGTAATTTAAAAGCATATGAACATGAAGTTTCAATTTATGATGATATTTTCAAAGATGTTAAATCTTATGAGGAAGTGCAGAACAGAGTACAGGCCTTGTCACCTGATTCGCAGGTGAGGTTTGTATCTTTTCAAAAAAATAGGTGAAGTTGCCTGCCGAAGATTTTACAAGGTGAAATGTCAACTTCATTGCCAGAACAGGAAGAAACCCCTCCAGGGTTTGAAACTGATACTCAGGATAAGTCAAGTGACAAAGATAAGTTGAAAGATCCTAAAATACCTCCTCAAAACACAGAGGAATCTCAGACAAAAGAACCAGGGACAAAGAAAGGGAAAGGACTGGAAACAAGTCCAATAATTTTGGATGACATTCCAGAAAAGATTGGAGGAACTGTTTCAAAGGAACTTGGTAGCCCCATTACATATTTAACTCCACTACCTTCTACTTTTGGAACCCCTCAAGAAGGAGCTCTATATGTCAGTGATCTGGAACAAATTTCAAGAGATGAAATCCCCCGATCTGATTATTTTTTCAGCAAAAAGCGAAGAGTTGTTTTGAAACAGGAAATTCATCCTGTAGGAGAAAGATCAATTAAGAAGCATAGAGTTATTATTGATGGGAATAAACTCAAGGAAGGAGAGTTCTCTATAGAGTTAGCAGGGACAATGGGTGCTATAGCATCGGCTAATATATATTATGTGAGAAATCTAACAACTATGCTTGAGCAGAAAGATCAAGAAATAACCCAGTTGCAAGACAGACTGAAGGAAAATGAAAGAAATATTGGTTGGGGAATACAGCAGGGTCTAGAACAAGATAGACTCAAAGATATGCAAGAAATCCAAAAGTTGAATAAAAACTTGGATGAGGCAAAACACATGATACAGGTCACTCAAGAAAAGGTCCAAAAGTTGGGCGAAGAAAATAATTTTTTGCAAGACAAGATTATTTCTATTGCTAACCAGGTAATTGAAATTTAAAATTTTAGGATGCAGGCATCAGAGATATATGCAAAGATAGAAGAGGAAAAACATAAAGTATTCTGTAATCTGGAAATAATCCAGAACTATTTTCAGGAATCAAAGATGTCTATGGAACAGGTGTTCCAGAAATAAAGGGAAACAAAAGAAGTGAGGACTACTTTCCAGAAAGCAGTGGCTTCCTCACTAAAAGAAGAAATTGGAAAAAATCAGAAATTATCTATTTCTGAATAGGTAAAAGGAGATATAATGATAAAGGCATGGGAATCAAAATTGGATGAATATAAAAGAATTACAAAAGAAGTTAACGAAGATTTCCAAGGAATCTTCAATCTCGTTGAAAAAGATTCATTAAATATTGGAGCAGATGGTTGTTCTGGGTTATTAGGTGAAATCAACATTTCCAGGCATCAGCTGAAGTCAAGAGAAGAGCTCGAAGAAAGGAAAGAAGAAATTTCAAATATTAAATTGGTCAACATTACAGAAATAAATAAGTGGATGGTGAATTCAAATTTAAAGTTGAAAACAGTGAAGTTCATAGAAAGTATGATAGAAAGTAGATTGCTAGAAATGCAGAGGAGATTTTTCTCTTTTGAAGCTAATGAGATACTTGAGGCTCCTAGGATCTTAGTAAATTGTTTGGGAAAATGTGTTCAATGCGTTGAAACAGAGAAAGAAAGTTCATCGACGACAATTTAAAACTTTTTAAATGTTTTTATTTATTAGAATTTTGAAAGAATTTGTAAACGGTTGACATTATTTTATGTAACCGTAATATTAGGGAGTTGGTTAGTTACCAACAAGAAACTTTGATAGAAATGTATAAATACAGTTTCAAAAGGCTGAGTGAGGGCTTAAGAAATTTTGGGAGATAGCCATTTTTGTAAATTCAGTTTTGAAGTTCATCGGAATAGAAATCGCACACAAGAGTCTGGATCCTGCAACTTTGTAACTATGTGTCTTCCCTTGTTTATCATGCTTTGTTAAATTTCGCTTTTAAAGTGTTTTTCTAACAGTAAATCAATTTGAATTTATATACATTGTTGTTTATTATTTCGGATTGGTTTGGATGTTGAACGTATTACAGTCTTTCCTCTGAAATTACTTTAGTAATTTTAAGACCTGTAAAACCTTCTGTTCCTTAATATTTAACTCTGTTAGAAATTTTGTTTTTCTTTCATCATCGTTAATTGAAGTATAATATTCTTTCTTGATAAAAGCCTTATATTTCTCTGTATTGTTTTTCATTTTTTACAATTTGAAAATTGTTACAAAACCAAGAAATTTCCTTGAATGTGTTTTTACATTACTGTTATAGATTTTAAAATTGTTTTCATTGATCTCATCCCTGGAAATCTGAAGTAACAAACTGATTAAAAAACCAATTTTATTAACCTTTTAAACCTTATCATCCATGACTGTCCCTAGTAGCAGACAACCTAACATAGAACCAGGGCTTCAGGATCAAACCAACATTGCCCTAAGTTTATTTAACACTATTTTACAAACAACAACCAATAGGGCTGAGTTAGAACAATCATGGGCTGCTATTGAGCGAGACATTAGCATCCAAGAGCAACAGGAAGAAAGACAAAGGCAGTTGAGAAACTGAATCTGCTCTGAACTTTCTTTAATTCCTTAATTCCAAATCTTTTCCTTAAATCATTTTCGGATGCCTTGACGGTATGTTTTAAATCCTTAAAACATAAACTCAGGAACAACATCTTTTTGGCGCCGTTGTCGGGGAGCGAGGAAATGAATCATTTCCCTGGGAAGAACGACATTGACACTTTTTGTTGTTGATAGTGAACAAGAACAGAAAACTTTCTAAGGCTAAATTATATTTCACTTGGTGACTCCACATTAAATAAACTGGCTAGTAGCCATAAGAACACCAGAAAAAACCCGGATAGCAAACAGACCTCGCCAGTCTCTAATCTGGAAAAAATATTAGGACAAGTAAATCGGCAATATCAAGCTAAGCATCCTAGATTACGATCTTATAGAAATTGTGTATGGGATTTAATTGAAAATTTCTTTACTTCTGTGAATTTTCATTTCGTTCCTAGATCCGAAAATCAACAGGCTGATGCTTTAGCAAAAGATGCATCAACTTTTACACCCCCGACTGCTTTTAATTTAAAATATCATATACAAATAAGACATCGCCCTTCAATACCTAATAATATACAACATTGGCAGGTTTTCGAAGACGATGAGCAGCTTAGAAAGTTTCTTGAATCATTAGATGAATTTACGGAAACATATAACGATCAGGAGAATCAAAATGATCCTATTTGGATCATGCAAGAAGGGGAAGATGCAAAAGAATTTCATGATAAAATCGCTAACCACCGGATGCTTGTTCTTAAGAACAATCAAATCCCCAAAGGTATGATTCATTTGGAAAGACTCTTTAATAAAGATGACATTCCTTCTAAAACCACTCTACAACCTCAACTAGAGGAGATTGAAGATTGTAACATAGGAACCGAAGATAATCCCAAAATGGTTAAGTTATCTAAATTTTTATCAGTAGAAAACAAAAACAAATACAAGAAGTTGTTGAAAAAATATAAAGATGTGTTCGCATGGTCATACGAAGATTTGAAAACATATGATGCTTCGGTGATAGAACACAAAATACCACTTAAACCAGGTGTCAAACCTTTCAAACAAAAATTCTGACAGTTTAACCCGATTTTATTACATGTCATTCAGAAATAAGTTAAAAAACTTTTAGACGCTAATATTATTGTTCCCTTAAGATATTCTGATTGGGTAGCTAATCTAGTCCTAGTTAGAAAGAAAAATGGGGAAATTAGATTATGCATTGACTTCAGAAATCTAAATAAATATTCTCTTAAAGATAATTATCCTCAACCAAAAATGGACCACGTTCTTGAAAAAGTAGTAGGGGCTACTAGAATGTCCATGATTGATGGCTTTTCAGGTTATAATCAAATTGCTGTTAGTGAGCCTGACAAGGAAAAAAATGCATTTACCACTCCTTGGGGCACGTTTATGTATGATAAAATGCCATTTGGACTAATGAATGCAGGAGCTACTTTTCAACGAGCGATGCATATTTCTTTTGTCGGTGAACGGGACAAGTTTGTAGTTATATATCTGGATGATCTTACTGTTTTTTCAAAATCAGATGAAGACCATATGATTCATCTCAAACAAACATTTGAAAAATGTCGCAGGTTTGGTCTATCCTTAAATCCTAAAAAGTCTCATTTCGCTATGTAGGAAGGCAAGTTGTTGGGTCATATAGTATCCCGAGATGGAATCAGGATTGATCCAAAAAGAGTAGAGGCTATAGATACATTAGCTATTCCTAGGAATGTTAAACAAATTCAATCATTTTTAGGAAAAATAAATTTCTTGAGAAGATTTGTTCCTAACTTCGCTGAAATTGTTAAATTGATTACAGATATGCTCAGAAAAAACAGCGAAGTAAAGTGGACGGCAGAAGCTAAGGCATCCTTTGCCCATATTAATAAAGTTATAAGTTAGGCACCAGTACTAGCGAGTCCAGATTATCTTAAAGATTTTCTCATTTTTTCATTTGCCTCTGAACATACGCTTGTTGTTGTACTCCTTCAGAAGAATGAAGAAGCTTTCGAGCAACCCATAGCCTTCTTTAGAAAAAGCCTCTGAGATGCTGAACTTAAATACAATATAATGGAAAAGCAAGTTTACGCTATGGTAAAAGCATTGAAAGCTTTCAGAAAGTATGTATTACATTCTAAAGTCATTGCATATGTACCCACTAGTGCTGTAAAAGATATCTTGGTTCAAGCATACAGTGATGGTAAAAGAGGTAGATGGCTTGCAAAAATTCAAGAGTTTGACTTGGAGGTTAAACCGACTAAATTGGTAAAAGGACAGGGTTTGGCTAAACTTCTAGCTGAATCCAATTTCAGGGCTCTTGGGATAAATAGTGCTCAGGAGGAAGAAGGATGGGTAGATATAAATGAACTTGATGACCAAATAGTCGAAAACAAGATCGATGAGAAATTCGCGTCGTCAAATTGGTACAAGGACATAGTAACCTACTTATTAGCTTTGAAATGTCCAGATGATTTGTCACCTTCCAAAGCTAGAACACTGAAGCTGCATGCAGTTAAATACTGTATTTCTGAGAAACGATTATACTGGAAAGACCCACTTGGTTTCCTTTTAGTCTGTCTGGTCGAATCAGAAACAGAGGAAGTTATAAGTCAGTTTCATGAAGGAGTCTGTGGAGGACACCATGCTTGGAGAGCAATGGCATACAAAATCTTGAGGGTTGGTTACTACTGGCCTAAACTTTTCCTAGATGTAAATGCTAAGGTATGAGCTTGCAGCCCTTGACAATTTTTTACGGGAAAACATAAGCTACCAACGATGCCATTAGTCCTAGTCAAGACAGAAGCTCCTTTTCAGCAATGGGGACTTGACTTCATAGGTGAGATAAATCCCCATTCAAGTGCCCAACATAGATGGATTCTCATTGCTACAGAATATTTCACCAAATGGGCGGAAGCGATCCCAACAAGGAAGGCTACTGATTCAGTGGTTATAGACTTTTTAGAAGAGAATATATTGTCAAGGTTTGGCTGTCCTAGAAAGATAGTCACAGATAATGCACAGGCTTTTAAGTCTATGGAAATGGTCATCTTTTTCTAGAAATATAATATTGTGTTAGGACATTCCACAACATACTATCCGCAGGGAAACGGTCTGAGAGAATCTTCTAACAAGAGTTTGATCAGTATAATCAAGAAAGTCTTAAATGAAAATAAAAAATCTTGGCATTTACATTTAAAATATGCTCTATGGGCAAATCAGATAGGCACAAAAAAGTCTATCGGTACTTCTCCCTTTCAAATGGTTTATGGAACAGATGTAGTGTTGCCCATAAATCTAGCACTTCCTGTGATGAAACTATGGCAGGATGAAAAGGAAGAACCAAACCCTCTTACAAGAAGGATAAACCAGCTGATTGAAGTTCAGCAGCACAGGGATGTAGTAGATGAAAAGTTACAGAAGTACCAGGATGATATGAAGATTTTATTTGATCATAAGGCCAAGAACAGGAACTTTCTCCCAGGAGATCTAGTTTTGGGGTGGGATGCTCGAAAAGAAGATTCAGGAAAAAATGGTAAATTTGATCATATCTGGTATGGACCCTTTAAGGTATCATCTTCTGAAGGAAAAAATTCATTTCTACTTGAAAATTTAGATGGTAAGATCCTGAATGGCCTTGTTAATGGGTGTTTTTTAAAGCATTATATGGAATAAAAATAATAATAATAATAATAATAATAATAAAATAAATAAATAAAATAAAATAAAATAAATAAATAAATAAAAATCCACAAATTTATTTTTGAAATTATATCTGAGGTATTCTGGTTTACAGATTGTTGAAAAGTCTCCTTTAATACCCTCAGTACTATCTTTCACGTTTTTGAACTTTTTTATCAAAGTCGGAGAGATTTTGTATTGACTTTGAAAATCATTAAAAGATTAAATTCAGTTAAGTCAGTTTTCATAGTTTTTCTCTCTAACTAAAAATGGTTAGGTTTGAGTTAATTCTGAATATCTTAAGTTTCTTAACAGTTTGTCTGAACTTTTAAGCTTGCTCAAAAGAAGATCCCTTGAAAATATTTTTCCCTTTTTCTCTATAGACTGAGGGGTTTTGAAGGTTGAGAAAAATTGGTCTAGAATAACCAAAACAGGTTTACAAACCTCTATTATAAAATTTTACACAGATCACCACCCCTGATATATTAAGTATCACTGATTGCCCCCGCTTCGTAGGTATAAGCTAACTATAAGATAGATGGTGAAAGGAAATTCATAATTGATTGCCCCCATCTAGTCCTACAGACGATGAAAGGAAATTCATTTAAATGATTTTCCTCGTCTAATAATAAAAGAAATAGATAACTTCACTGGGGTACTAAACAGGCCTGCTGGCAGTGAAGCAATGTCTGAGCATAAAATTAGCACTCGAAGTGGTGAAAGGAAATTCAGTAAAAAGGGACAGATAACTTCACCAGGGTACTAAACAGACCTACTGGGAGTGAAGCAATATCTGAGGTGTCTGTAAGGTTGTCATACTTATCTATAACTATATTCTAGTTATCAATTTTTCAAAACCAGATATTCATCTTAAGTCAAAATAGAGCTTCCCAGTTTAAAAGTTATAAATTTTGTTTCGATTGATGCAAGCTGAAATGTTCAATAATCTTTTGAGTTTCCAAACATTGTTCTAATTATCTCAATACTAACTCAATTTTGGAATGGGAAGGAGAATTTTGAAGAAGACTATAACTGAGTTTCAAGTAAATAAGGAGTTTTGAAAAGGTTTTCAAAGACTTTATATAATATTTTTTTCTTCTCCTTGATCAATTTATTAGACATAAACCCTTGACACCATTTACCCAATGAAGGCATTGAGTCTGCATGTTCTCCTCGTCTCACAGCGAGACGAGGTCCCCAGTTGGAGCCTATGTTGAAACAGACCTTGAATTTTTTATTCTTAAGGATAGAATATTTGTAATTTTTGAGTCTTTGCATTTTTTCGGATTTCTTAAAACAAGAATTTCATCACCTATAAATTCGCGATGCCTTTTTATTGTTTATTTTTGAAAAATGAACGGAAAAAATCTACGAATATAAGTTTTCAAACACTCTTTAAAAAATCTTTTAAACGGGCAGTAATTTAAAATTTACGAATTTTAATTTAAACCTAAAGAAATCGGGATTCGGGGTTTTGCATAAACAAATGTTTGATGCAAATTGAATTGTGAAACCCCGATCCCCGATTTCCTGATATTTTAAGACTTAATTAAAACATAAATTACTTAATGCTCAATTAAAAGGATTTAAAAGTTAAGTTAATCATGTCGCGATATCAGGATTCGCGGTTCTATAAGATCATATAATCTTGTCATTGTGTTTTCCGATTTACCGATTTCGCGATACATTTGATCCTTAAGTAAAGATTTGAATTAATCTAATCTCCAATAAGAATTATTAAGAGTTAAATAGTTACATTGCCATTTCGCGATTTCGGGATTCGTGATTCTATGAGAAGCGTGTTTCTTGTCATCTTATTTCCTGAAATCCCGATCACCAAAATCCCGACTCACAATTCACATTTGAAATAAACTATATCTGTTTTAGCCTTAATCTTGATTAATGAGTTGATTAAGATAATATTAAATCATGTTTTAAAAGAAACAAGTCATAGCCATTTCGTGATTTTGGGATTCGCGATTCCAAGAGAGCACGAACTCATGTCATCAGATTTCCCGAAATCTTGATTCCCGATTTTTCGATTAACGAAATCCTGAAAAGGTCTAATCTTGATTAATTAACATACTAAAAACGTTTTAATTTAAATTAATATATCACGATTTTGCGATTTCGCAATTTTGATGATCGGGTTTCTTCGATGACATATTTTTTCGACATCAAAAGTGCCGAAACTCCGAAAAGTCATGTTTTCAGACTTAACTTATAATTAACATTAATAAATCATTTTTGTAAAACAGGTTTTAAAGATAATCTTTCTTTGAATGATCATTAATTCTTTGTTGTCCGATTAAGTAAGTTTTTATTATATTTGAAAACACCGAGAAAGCCTAAGTACAGGCATTAAATTCATAGCCTCGAAAATATGTTTGGCATTAAGAGCTTTAACTTCGTAACAGAGGTACAAATCTCAATATTTTTATGATATATTCTAAGTGAACGTTCGAAACATCTGTATTTTCATTCTAAAGTTGAGCTTACTCATCCACTCTCTGTGAACGGTTTTCAAGCTTAACGCAGATCTATGGTACCCAAAAAAGCTCCGAAGAAAAACAAAGACCAGCAAGAAGGCGATATTATTTCTGATACTACTCCACTCGGCGTACACTCCGTCAAATCGTGGACTGGAATTTTCGAAAAGATGGAGGATGAGCTTAATTATGCAGCTTCTGATTCAGAAAAACACCTCTGAGATATTGCCGAGTCTGAGCTTCATAGGGTCGTTGCGCGTCCGAGACTTGTGTCATATACCGATATGATCGGCTAGGCTTTGGATAAAGTGGATATCTCGACAAGAAGCATTCTGAACGAGCAAGGATCTGTCATCAGCTCATTCAGGCCTGAACACATTCAATTAATGTATAAGATCTCGCCCAATTATAGACACACCTTTAATTCTGAGTTTTTAGCCGAGTTTCAAAGAAAAGAATGCATTGAAGTGGGCCAGACATACCCTGACATGATTAAAGGATGGGCCAGGGATGAAAATAAATTTAGGTCTGATGTACATGGGATTTATGCCACGGCTTCCTTAAATGAATATATGGTTTATGTAGCAATGATGTTATGTAGACTTTTCGAAAGAAAGGATCCTTGTCACTTTCATGTAGACTGGACACCTTTCCTAGAGGAAGTTTTGGAGGGATTTAGTTTTAACTGGCATAAAATTTTGTCAGATAACCTCACATCAGAGGTTGTGAATTATAGAGAAGCCAAGTCAAAAGGACAACCAGTGTCTTTTTATATGTCTGCATATATTATGGATGCCATTTGTTTCACTACTCCTTTCCCATTATTGAATTGGAGTTGGAATGTTTCATGCCCAGAGCCTATTCATAAATACCACTCAGCTCTCTTGGAAGAAAATGAAAAGGATGTTTTTTATGATGTTTGTCATTATGTAATTATCCCTCTGCACAAAATATTCTTTGGATGCGAACCCCCTCACATTTCTAATACAGTCATAGAAAGCCTCAAATCGGTTGCCAACTGGTTTATTGAGGAAAATTTGTCCTATGTCAGGGTTTATGGCCGTTCCATTCCACCTCACGTGCTCCCGAAGTTTTTACCAGACAGATTGGTATGTAGAGAAGTGTCTCATCAGTTAGCCAAGGGTGGTATTGGGTTAGAATTGAAAGCCCTTCAGAAAAAAGCATGGCCATCTTTCCCTGTTCATATCGGGAAATTTACTTTATTAAACATAGGTCATTCTAAATCAGAGGCCGAGTCATTGGAGGAAGTTAAATTAGTAAACATCGAGCACAGAAAACATGACCCATACCAAATAATTAGTCGGCATTACATACACTATAATTTAAAAGCATATGAACATGAAGTTTCGATGTATGATGATATTTTCAAAGATGTTAAATCTTATGAGGAAGTGTAGAACAGAGTATAGGCCTTGTCACCTGATTCACAAGTGAGGTTTGTATCTTTTCAAAAACATAGGCGAAGTTGCCTACCGAAGATTTTACAAGGTGAAATGTCAACTTCATTGCCAGAACAGGAAGAAACCCCTCCAGTGTTTGAAACTGATTCTCAGGATAAGTCAAGTGACAAAGATAAGTTGAAAGATCCTGAAATACCTCCTCAAAACATAGAGGAATCTCAGACAAAAGAACCAGGGATAGAGAAAGGGAAAGGACTGGAAACAAGTCCAATAATTTTGGATGACATTCCAGAAAAGATTGGAGGAACTGTTTCAAAGGAACTTGGTAGCCCCATTACATATTTAACTCCACTACAGTCTACTTTTGGAACCCCTTAGGAAGGAGCTCTATATGTTAGTGATCTGGAACCAATTTCAAGAGATGAAATCCCTCCATCTGATTATTTTATCAGCAAAAAGCGAAGATCTATTTTGAAACAGGAAATTCATCCTGTAGGAGAAAGATCAATTAAGAAGTATAGAGTTATTATTGATGAGAAGAAACGCAAGGAAGGAGAGTTCGCTACAGAGTTAGTAGGGACAATGGGTGCTATAGCATCGGCTAATATATATTCTGTGGGAAATCTAACAACTATGCTTGAGCAGAAAGATCAAGAAAAAACCCAGTTGCAAGACAGACTGATGGAAAATGAAAGAAATATTGGTTGGGGAATACAGAAGGGTCTAGAACAAGCTAGACTCAAAGATATGCAAGAAATCCAAAAATTGAATAAAAACTTGGATGAGGCAAAACACATGATACAGGTCACTCAAGAAAAGGCTCAAAAGATGGGCGAAGAAAATAATTTTTTGCAAGACAAGATTATTTCTATTGCTAACCAGGTAATTGAAATTGAAAATTTCAGGATGCAGGCATCAGATATATATGCAAAGATAGAAGAGGAACAACAGAAAGTATTCTGTAATCTAGAAATAATCCAGAACTATTTTCAGGAATCAAATATGTCTATGGAACAGGTGTTCCAGAAAGAAAGGGAAACAAAAGAAGCGAGGACTACTTTCCAGAAAGCAGTGGCTCCCTCACTAAAAGAAGAAATTGGAAAAAATCAGAAATTATCTATTTCTGAACAGGTAAAATGAGATATAATGATAAAGATATGGGAATCAAAATTGGCTGAATATAAAAGAATTACAAAAGAAGTTAACGAAGATTGCCAAGGAATCTTCAATCTCGTTGAAAAAGATTCATTAAATATTGGAGTAGATGGTTGTTCTGGGTTATTAGGCGAAATCAACATTGCCAGGTATCAGCTGAAGTCAAGAGAAGACCTCGAAGAAAGGAAAGAAGAAATTTCAAATATTAAATTGGTCAACATTACAGAAATAAATAAGTGGATGGTGAATTCAAATTTAAAGTTGAAAACAGTGAAATTCATAGAAAGTATGATAGAAAGTAGATTGCCAGAAATACAAAGGATATTTTTCTCTTTTTAAGCTAATGAGATACCTGAGGCTCCTAGGATCTTAGTAAATTTTTTGGGAAAATGTGTTCAATGCGTTGAAACAGAGAAAGAAAGTTCATCGACGACAATTTAAAACTTTTTAAATGTTTTTATTTATTAGAATTTTGAAAGAAATTGTAAACGATTGACATTATTTTATGTAACCGTAATATTAGGGAGTTGGTTAGTTACCAACAAGAAACTTTGATAGAAATGTATAAATACAGTTTCAAAAGGCTGAGCGAGGGCTTCAGAAATTTTTGGAGATAGCCATTTTTGTAAATTCAGTTTTGAAGTTCATCGGAATAGAAATCGCAAACAAGATTCTGGATCCTGCAACTTTGTAAGTACGTGTCTTCCCCTGTTTATCATGCTTTGTTAAATTTCCCTTTTAAAGTGTTTTTCTAACAGTAAATCAATTTGAATTTATATACATTGTTGTTTATTATTTCGGATTGGTTTGGATGTTGAACGTATTACAGTCTTTCCTTTGAAATTACTTTAGTAATTTTAAGACCTATAAAACCTTCTGTTCCTTAATATTTTACTCTATTAGAAAAAAATTTTTTCTTTCATCATTGTTAATTGAAGTATAAGATTATTTCTTGATAAAATCCTTATATTTCTCTGTATTGTTTTTCATTGTTTACAATTTCAAAATTGTTACAAAACCAGGACATGACCTTGAATGTTTTTTTACATTACTATTATAGATTTTAAAATTGTTTTCATTGATCTCATCCTTGAAAATATGAAGTGACAAATTGATTAAAAAACCCATTTTATAAACCTTTTAAACCTTATCATCCATGACTATCCCTAGTAGCAGACAACCTAACGTAGAACTGGGCCTTCAGGATAAAACCAGCATTGCCCTAAGTTTATTTAACACTATTTTACAAACAACGACCAATAGGGATGAGTTAGAACGATCATGGGCTACTATTGAGCGAGACATTAGCATCCAAGAGCAACAGGAAGCAAGACAGAGGCAGTTGAGAAACTGAATCTGCTCTGAACTTTCTTTAATTCCTTAATTCCAAATATTTTCTTTAAATCATTTTCGGATGCCTTGACGGTATGTTTTATAGCCTTAAAACATAAACCCAGGAACAACATCTTTTTGTCACCATTTCCGGGGAGCGAAGAAACGAATCATTTCCCTGGGAAGAACGACATTAACACTTTCTGTTGTTGATAGTGAACAAGAACAAAAAACTTTCTAAGGCTAAATTATCTTTCACTTGGCGACTCCACATTAAATAAACTGGCTAGTAGCTGTAAGAACACCAGAAAAAACCCGGATAGCAAACAGACCTCGCCAGTCTCTAATCCGAAAAAAATCTTAAAACAAGTAAATCAGCAATATCAAGCTAAGCATCCTAGATTACGGTCATATAGAAATTGTGTATGGGATTTAATTGAAAATTTCTTTACTTCTGTGAATTTTCATTTCATTCCTAGATCCGAAAATCAATAGGCTGATGCTTTAGCAAAAGCTGCATCAACTTTTACACCCCCGACTGCTTTTAATTTAAAATATCATATACAAATAAGACATCACCCTTCAATACCTAATAATATACAACATTGGCAGGTTTTCGAAGACGATGAGCAGCTTAGAAAGTTTCTTGAATCATTAGATGAATTTGCGGAAATGTATAACGATCAGGAGAATCAAAATGATCCTATTTGGATCATGCAAGAAGGGGAAGATGCAAAATAATTTCATGATAAAATCGCTAACCATCGGATGCTTGTTCTTAAGAACAATCAAATCCCCAAAGGTATGATTCCTTTGGAAAAACTCTTTAATAAAGATGACATTCCTTCTAAAACCACTCTACAACCTCAACCAGAGCAGGCTGAAGATTGTAACATAGGAACTGAAGATAATCCCAAAATGGTTAAGTTATCTAAATTTTTATCAGTAGAAAACAAAAACAAATACACTGAGTTGTTGAAAAAATATAAAGATGTGTTCGCATGGTCATACGAAGATTTGAAAACATATGACACTTCGGTGATAGAACACAAAATACCACTTAAACCAGGTGTCAAACCTTTCAAACAAAAACTCTGATAGTTTAACCTGATTATATTACTTGTCATTGAGAAAGAAGTTAAAAAACTTTTAGACGCTAAGATTATTGTTCCCTTAAGATATTCTGATTGGGTAGCTAATCTAGTCCCAGTTAGAAAGAAAAATAGGGAAATTAGATTATGCGTTGACTTCAGAAATCTAAATAAATCTTCTCTTAAAGATAATTATCCTCTACCAAAAATGGACCACGTTCTTGAAAAAGTGGTAGGGGCTACTAGAATGTCCATGATTGATGGCTTTTCAGGTTATAATCAAATTGTTGTTAGTGAGCCTAACAAGGAAAAAACTGCATTTACCACTCCTTGGGGCACGTTTATGTATGATGAAATTCCATTTGGACTAATGAATGCAGGAGCTACTTTTCAACGAGCGATGGATATTGCTTTTGTCGGCGAACGAGACAAGTTTGTAGTTATATATCTGGATGATCTTACTGTTTTTTCAAAATCAGATGAATACCATATGATTCATCTCAAACAAACATTTGAAAAATGTCGCAGGTTTGGTTTATCCTTAAATCCTAAAAAGTCTCATTTCTCTATGTAGGAAGCCAAGTTGTTGGGTCATATAGTATCCCAAGATGGAATCAGGATTGATCCAAAAAGAGTAGAGGCTATAGATACATTAGCTATTCCTAGGAATGTTAAACAAATTCAATCATTTTTAGGAAAAATAAATTTTTTGAGAAGATTTGTTCTTCGCTGAAATTGTTAAATTGATTACAGATATGCTCAGAAAAAACAGCGAAGTAAAGTGGATGGTAGAAGATAAGGCATCCTTTGCCCATATTAAGAAAGTTATAAGTGAGGCACCAGTACTAGCGAGTCCAGATTATCTTAAAGATTTAGTCATTTTTTCATTTGCCTCTGAACATACGCTTGCTGTTGTACTCCTTCAAAAGAATGAAGAAGGTTTCGAGCAAACCATAGCCTTCTTTAGCAAAAGCCTCCGAGATGTTGAACTTAAATACAATATAATGGAAAATCAAGCTTACGCTATGGTAAAAGCATTGAAAGATTTCAGAACGTATGTATTACATTCTAAAGTCATTGCATATGTACCCACTAGTGCTGTAAAAGATATCTTGGTTCAAGCAGACAGTGATGGTAAAAGAGGTAGATGGCTTGCAAAAATTCAAGAGTTTGACTTGGAGGTTAAACCGACTAAATTGGTAAAAGGACAGGGTTTAGCTAAACTTCTAGTTGAATCCAATTTCAGGGCTCTTGGGATAAACAGTGCTCAGGAGGAAGAAGGATGAGTAGATATGAATGAACTTGATGACCGAATAGTCAAAAACAAGATCGATGAGAAATTCGCATCGTCAAATTGGTACAAGGACATAGTAACCTACTTATTAACTTTGAAATGTCTAGATGATTTGTCACCTTCCAAAGCTAGAACACTGAAGCTGCATGCAGTTAAATACTGTATTTCTGAGAAACGATTATACTGGAAAGACCCACTTGGTTTCCTTTTAGTTTGTTTGGTCGAATCAGAAACAGAGGAAGTTATAAGTCAGTTTCATGAAGGAGTCTGTGGAGGACACCATGCTTGGAGAGAAACAGCATACAAAATCTTGAGGGCTGGTTACTACTAGCCTAAACTTTTCCTAGATGTAAATGCTAAGGTACGAGCTTGCAGCCCTTGCCAATTTTTTACGGGAAAGCATAAGCTACCAGCGATGCCATTAGTCCCAGTCAAGATAGAAGCTCATTTTCAGAAATGGGGACTTGACTTCATAGGTGAGATAAATCCCCATTCAAGTTCCCAACATAGATGGATTCTCACTGCTACAAACTATTTCACCAAATGGGTGGAATTGATCCCAACAAGGAAGTCTACCGATTCAGTAGTTATAGACTTTTTAGAAGAGAATATATTGTCAAGGTTTGGGTGTCCTAGAAAGATAGTCACAGATAATGAACAGGCTTTTAAGTCTATTTCAATGGTCAGTTTTTGCCAAAAATATAATATTTTGTTAGGACATTCCACAGCATACTATCCACAGGAAAACGGTCTGGCAGAATCTTCTAATAAGAGTTTGATCAGTATAATCAAGAAAGTCTTAAATGAAAATAAAAAATCTTGGCATTTACATTTAAAATATGCTCTATGGGCAAATCAAATAGGCACAAAAAAGTCTATCGGTACTTCTCCCTTTCAAATGGTTTATGGAACAGATGTAGTGTTGCCCATAAATCTAACACTTCCTGTGATGAAACTATGGCAGGATGAAAAGGAAGAACCAAACCCTCTTACAAGAAGGATAAACCAGCTGATTGAAGTTCAGCAGCACAGGGATGTAGTAGATGAAAAGTTACAGAAGTACCAGGATGATATGAAGATTTTATTTGATCGCAAGGCCAAGAACAGGAACTTTCTCCCAGGAGATCTGGTTTTGAGGTGGGATGCTCGAAAAGAAGATTCAGGAAAAAATGGTAAATTCGATCATATTTGGTATGGACCCTTTAAGGTATCATCTTCTGAAGGAAAAAATTCATTTCTACTTGAAAATTTAGATAGTAAGATCCTGAATGCCTCTGTTAATGGGCGTTTTTTAAAGCATTATATGGAATAAAAATAAATAAAGATAATAATAATAAAATAAATAAATAAAATAAAATAAAATCCACAGAGTTATTTTTGAAATTATATCTGAGGTATTCTGGTTTAAAGATTGTTGAAAAGTCTCCTTTAATACCCTCAGTACTATCTTTCACGTTTTCGAACTTTTTTATCAGAGTCAGAGAGATTTTGTATTGACTTTGAAAATCATCAAAAGATTAAATTCAGTTAAGTCAATTTTCATAGTTTTTCTCTCTAACTAAAAATGGTTAGGTTTGAGTTAATTCTGAATATCTTAAGTTTCTTAATACTATGTCTGAACTTTTAAGCTTGCTCAAAAGAAGATCCCCTGAAAATATTTTTCCCTTTTTCTCTACAGACTAAGGGGTTTTGAAGGTTGAGAAAAAATGGTCTAGAATAACCAAAACAAGTTGACAAACCTCTATTATAAAATTTTACACAGATCACCACCCCTGATATATTAAGTATCACTGATTGCCCCCGCTTCGTAGGCATAAGCTAACTATAAGACAGATGGTGAAAGGAAATTCATAATTGATTGCCCCCATCTAGTTCTACAGAGGATGAAAGGAAATTCATTTAAATGATTGCCCTCGTCTAAAAATAAAAGAAATAGATAACTTCACTGGGGTACTGAACAGGCCTACTGGCAGTGAAGCAATGTCTGAGCATAAAATTAGCACTCGAAGCGGTGAAAGGAAATTCAGTAAAAAGGGACAGATAACTTCACCGGAGTACTGAACAGACCTACTGGTAGTGAAGCAATATCTGAGGTGTCTGTAAGGTTGTCATACTTATCTATAACTCTATTCTAGTTATCAATTTTTCAAAACCATATATTCATCTTAAGTCAAAATAGAGCTTCCCAGTTTAAAAATTATAAATTTTGTTTCGATTGATGCAAGTTGAAATGTTCAATAATCTATTGAGTTTCCAAAGATTGTTCTAATTATCTCAATACTAACTCAATTTTGGAACAGGAAGGAGAATTTCAAAGAAGACTATAACTGAGTTTCAAGTAAATAAGGAGTTTTGAAAAGGTTTTCAAAGACTTTATATAATCTCTTTTTCTTCTCCGAGATCAGTTTATCAGACATAAACCCTTGACACCATTTACCCAATGAAGGCATTGAGTCTGCATGTTCTCCTCGTCCCGCAGCGAGACGAGGTCCCCAGTTGGAGCCTATGTTGAAATAGACCTTGAATTTTATATTCTTAAGGATAAAAGATTTGTAATTTTTGAGTCTTTGCATTTTTTCGGATTTATTAAAACAAGAATTTCATCACCTATAAATTCGCGATGCCTTTTTATTGTTTATTTTTGGAAAATGAACGGAAAAAATCTAAACGAATATAAGTTTTCAAACACTCTTTGAAAAATCTTTTAAACGGGTAGTAATTTAAAATTTACGAATTTTAATTTAAACCTAAAGAAATCGGGATTCGGGGTTTTACATAAACAAATGTTTGATGCAAATTGAATTGTGAAACCCCGATACCCGATTTCCCGATATTTTAAGACTTAATTAAAACATAAATTACTTAATGCTCAATTAAAAGGATTTAAAAGTTAAGTTAATCACGTCGCGATATCGGGATTCGTGGTTCTATAAGATCATATAATCTTGTCATCGTGTTTTTCGATTTCCCGATTTCGCGATACATTTGATCCTTAAGTAAAGATTTGAATTAATCTAATCTCCACTAAGAATGATTAAGAGTTAAATAATTACATCACCATTTCGCGATTTTGGGATTCGCGATTCTATGAGAAGCGTGTTTCTTGTCATCCTATTTCCTGAAATCTCGATCACCAAAATCCCGACTCACAATTCACATTTGAAATAAACTATATCTGTTTTAGCCTTAATCTTGATTAATGAGTTGATTAAGATAAGATTAAATCATGTTTTAAAAGAAACAAGTCATCGCCATTTCGGGATTCGCGATTCCATGAGAGCACGAACTCATGTCATCAGATTTCCCGAAATCCCGATTCCTAATTTTTCGATTAACGAAATCTCGAAAAGGTATAATCTCGATTAATTAATATACTAAAGACGTTTTAATTTAAATTAATATATCACGATTTCGGGATTTCACGATTTTGATGATCGGGTTTCTTCGATGACATATTTTTTCGACATCAAAAGTGTCGAAACTCTGAAAAGTCATGTTTTTAGACTTAACTCATAATTAACATTAATAAATCATTTTTCTAAAACAGGTTTCAAAGAGAATCTTTCTTTGAATGATCATTAATGCTTCGTTGTTCGATTAAGTAAGTTTTTATTATATTTGAAAACACCAAGAAAGCCTAAGTATAGGCATTAAATGCATATCTTCGAAAATATCTTTGGCATTAAGAGCTTTAACTTCATAACATAGGTACAAATCTCAATATTTTTATGATATATTCGAAGTGAACGTTCGAAACGTCTGTATTTTCATTCTAAAGTTGAGCTTACTCATCCACTCTCTGTGACAGGTTTTCAAGCTTAACGCAGAGCTATGGCACCCAAAAAATATCCAAAGAAAAAAAAAGACCAGCAAGAAGGCGATATTATTTCTGATACTACTCCACTCGGCGTACACTCTGTCAAATCGTGGATTGGAATTTCCGAAAAGCTGGAGGATGAGCTTAATTATGCAACCTCTGATTCGGAAAATCACCTCCGAGATATTGCCGAGTCTGAGCTTCATAAGGTTGTTGCGCGTCCGAGACTTGTGTCGTATACCGATATGATCGGCTGGGCTCTAGATAAAGTGGATATCTCGACAAGAAGCATTCTGAATGAGCAAGGAGCTGTCATCGGCTCATTCAAGCATAAACACATTCAAGTAATGTATAATCTCTCGCCCAATTATAGACACACCTTTAATTCTAAGTTTTTAGCCGAGTTTCAAAGAAAAGAATGCATTGAAGCGGGCCAGACATACCTTGACATGATTAAAGGATGGGCCAGGGATGAAAATAAGTTTAGGGCTGATGTACATGGGATTTATGCCACAACTTCCTTAAATGAATATATGGTTTATGTAGCAATGATGTTATGTAGACTTTTCGGGAGAAAGGATCCTTGTCACTTTCATGCAGACTGGACACCTTTCCTAGAGGAAGTTTCAGAGGGACGTAGTTTTAACTGGCATAAAATTTTGTCAGATAACCTCACATAAGAGGTTTTGAATTACAGAGCAACCAAGTCAAAAGGACAACCAGTGTCTTCTTATATGTCTGCATATATTATGGATGCCATTTGTTTCATGACTCCTTTCCCATTAATGAATTGGAGTTGGAATGTTTCTTGCCCAGAGCCTGTTCATAAATACCACTCAGCTCTCTAGGAAGAAAATGCAAAAGATGTTTTTTATGATGTTTGTAATTATGTAATTATCCCTCTGCACAAAATATTATTTGGATGCGAACCCCCTCGCATTTCTAATACAGTCATAGAAAGCCTCAAATTGGTTTCTGACTGGTTTATTGAGGAAAATTTTTCCTATGTCAGGGTTTATGGCTGTTCCATTCCGCTTCACGTGCTCCTGAAGTTTTTACCAGACAGATTGGTATGCATAGAAGTGGCTCATCAGTTATCCAAGGGTGGTATTGGGTTAGAATTGAAATCCCTTCAGAAAAAAGCATGGCCATCTTTCCCTGTTCATATCGGGAAATTTACTTTATTAAACATAGGTCATTCTAAATTAGAGGTTGAGTCATTGGAGGAAGTTAAATTAGTAAACATCGAGCATAGAAAACATGACCCATACCAAATAATTAGTCAGCATTACATACACTGTAATTTAAAAGCATATGAACATGAAGTTTCAATTTATGATGATATTTTCAAAGATGTTAAATCTTATTAGGAAGTGCAGAACAGAGTACAGGCCTTGTCACCTGATTCACAGGTGAGTTTTGTATCATTTTAAAAACATAGGCGAAGCTGCCTACCGAAGATTTTACAAAGTGAAATGTCAACTTCATTGCCAGAACAGGAAGAAACCCCTCCAGGGTTTGAAACTGATACTCACAATAAGTCAAGTGACAAAGATAAGTTTAAAGATCCTAAAATACCTCCTCAAAACACAGATGAATCTCAGACAAAAGAACCAGGGACAGAGAAAGGGAAAGGACTGGAAACAAGTCCAATAATTTTGGATGACATTCCAGAAAGGATTGGAGGAACTGTTTCAAAGGAACTTGGTAGCCCCATTACATCTTTAACTCCACTACAATGTACTTTTGGAACCCCTCAGGAAGGAGCTCTATATGTTAGTGATCTGGAACCAATTTCAAGAGATGAAATCCCCCCATCTGATTATTTTTTCAGCAAAAAGCGAAGAGCTGTTTTGAAACAGGAAATTCATCCTGTAGGAGAAAGATCAATTAAGAAGCATAGAGATATTATTGATGGGAAGAAACTCAAGGAAGGAGAGTTTGCTACAGAGTTAGGAGGGACAATGGGTGCTATAGCATCGGCTAATATATATTCTGTGGGAAATCTAACAACTATGCTTGAGCAGAAAGATCAAGAAATAACATAGTTGCAAGACAGACTGAAGGAAAATGAAAGAAATATTGGTTGGGGAATACAGAAGGGTCTAGAACAAGCTAGACTCAAAGATATGCAAGAAATCCAAAAATTGAATAAAAACTTGGAGGAGGCAAAACACATGATACAGGTCACTCAAGAAAAGGTTCAAAAGCTGGGCGAAGAAAAGAAATTTTTGCAAGACAAGATTATTTCTATTGCTAACCAGGTAATTGAAATTAAAAATTTCAGGATGCAGGCATCAGAGATATATGCAAAGATAGAAGAGGAACAACAGAAAGTATTCTATAATCTGGAAATAATCCAAAACTATTTTCAGGAATCAAATATGTCTATGGAACAGGTGTTCCAGAAAGAAACGGAAACAAAAGCAGCGAGGACTACTTTCCAGAAAGCAGTGGCTTCCTCACTAAAAGAAGAAATTGGAAAAAATCAGAAATTATCTATTTCTGAACAGTTAAAAGGAGATATCATGATAAAGGTATGGGAATCAAAATTGGCTGAATATAAAAGAATTACAAAATAAGTTAACGAAGATTTCCAAGGAATCTTCAATCTCGTTGAAAAAAAATCATTAAATATTGGAGCAGATGGTTGTTCTAGGTTATTAGGCGAAATCAACATTGTCAGGAATCAGCTGAAGTCAAGAGAAGACCTCGAAGAAAGGAAAGAAGAAATTTCAAATATTAAATTGGTCAACATTACAGAAATAAATAAGTGGATGGTGAATTCAAATTTAAAGTTGAAAACAGTGAAGTTCATAGAAAGTATGATAGAAAGTAGATTGCCAGAAATAAAAAGGATATTTTTCTCTTTTGAAGCTAATGAGATACCTGAGGCTCCTAGGATATTAGTAAATTTTTTGGGAAAATGTGTTCAATGCGTTGAAACAGAGAAAGAAAGTTCATCGACGACATTTTAAAACTTTTTAAATGTTTTTATTTATTAGAATTTTGAAAGAAATTGTAAACGGTTGACATTATTTTATGTAACCGTAATATTAGGGAGTTGGCTAGTTACCAACAAGAAACTTTGATAGAAATGTAGAAATACAGTTTCAAAAGGCTGAGCAAGGGCTTCAGAAATTTTTGGAGATAGCCATTTTTGTAAATTCAGTTTTGAAGTTCATCGGAATAGAAATCGCAAACAAGATTCTAGATCTTGCAACTTTGTAACTATGTGTCTTCCCCTGTTTATCATGCTTTGTTAAATTTCCCTTTTAAAGTGTTTTTTTAACAGTAAATCAATTTGAATTTATATACATTTTTGTTTATTATTTCGGATTGGTTTGGATGTTGAATGTATTACAGTCTTTCCTCTGAAATTACTTTAGTAATTTTAAGACCTGTAAAACCTTATGTTCCTTAATATTTAACTTTGTTAGAAATTTTGTTTTTCTTTCATCATCATTAATTGAAGTATAAGATTCTTTCTTGATAAAAGCCTTATATTTCTCTGTATTGTTTTTCATTGTTTACAATTTCAAAATTGTTTCGAAACCAAGAAACGGCCTTGAATGTGTTTTTACATTACTGTTATAGATTTTAAAATCGTTTTCATTGATCTCATCCCTGAAATATGAAGTAACAAATTGATTAAAAAAACCATTTTATAAACCTTTTAAACCTTATCATTCATGACTGTCCCTAGTAGCAGACAACCTAACGTAGAACCAGGCCTTCAGGATCAAACCAACATTGCCCTAAGTTTATTTAACACTATTTTACAAACAACAACCAATAGGGTTGAGTTAGAACGATCATGGGCTACTATTGAGCGAGACATTAGCATCCAAGAGCAACAGGAAGCAAGACAGAGGCAGTTGAGAAACTGAATCTGCTCTGAACTTTCTTTAATTCCTTAATTCCAAATCTTTTCTTTAAATCATTTTTGGATGCCTTGACGGTATGTTTTATAGCCTTAAAACATAAACTCAGGAACAACAATATGTATAGGTATAGGTCTAGGTATTTCCATGTCTGGGTCTAGTTTATTTCTTTCCATGTTTAGGTCAAGGCCATTTCTTTCCTTGTGATGTACCAAACTTGATATAGTGTGTGAGAGTATAAGAGGTAGATAGATGAAGATATAGAGGGGGGGTAGAGAGAGTGTGTATGAGAGTGTGAGAGGTATATAAATCAATACAAAGAGGGGGGGTGGAGAGTGAGGAATATATAGAGTGTGAGAGGGAGAGAGAGAAAGACAACGAGAGTGTGTGAGAGTGAGGGAGAGGGAGACAAAGAGGTGGGGTAGATAGAGGGAGAGGTAAAGAGAGAAAGGTTGGAAGAGTAGATGATAGAGAGGAAGGGTATATAATGTGAGGGGAAGAGAGGTGTAGATTTAGGAAAGAGATGGAGGAAATATAGAGCGAGGGATAGAGAGTGTGTGTGAGGGTGTGAGAGGGGGAGAGAGGAAGACAAAGAGAGTGAGGGAGAGAGAGGGAGAGGGATACAGAGAGGGGGGGGAGAGAGGGAAGGCAGGTAGATAAAGGTAAATAGAGAGAGCGGTAGAGAGTGAGGGATATAGAGGGAGGAGGGTATAGTGAGTGAGAGAGGGAGGGTTAGATGCAAGAGAGAGGAGAAAGTTGGAGGGAGGAGGTAGAGAGGGATTGTGTGAGTTTTTTAGGAGGAGATATTAATATAGAGAGGGGG
>JASDQU010100463.1:373067-394872 GCA_032191745.1 Picea mariana | reverse complement strand
AGAAAGGGAGGAGGGAGAGAGAAAAAAAGAGTAGAAGAGAGGTAGAGAGTGAGATGGAGAGAGAGAGGTAGGCAGAACAAGAGGCAGAGAAAAAGAGGGGAGAGGGAGAGAGAAAGAGGGGAAAATATAGTAATTGAGTGAGACTAACAATGAGAGAGACAGGGGGGAGAGAGGTAATAAATGTAGGAGAGAAAGAGAGGAGAGATAGTGGAAGGGAGGTGGAGAGAGAGAGGGAGGAGGGGGTAGAGACAGTGAGAGAGAGAGTGTGTGAGAGTGTAGAGAGAGAGTCGGTGTGAGAGTGTGGGGCATGGCAAGGAAAGGTATAGGTCTAGGTCATGGTCTAAGTCCAACTTTAGGTCTAGGTCTAGTTTGTGGTCTAAGTCCATATCTTGGTCTTGGTCTAGGTATTTCCATGCATTTCCATGTATATTTCTTGCCATGTCTAGGTCAAGGTCATGTCTTTCCTTTCCATTCCTTGCCATGTATAGTTCTTTCCATGTCTAGGTCAAGTCCATGTCTTTCCTTGCCATGCCTTTCCTTGCAATGTACCAAATATTAAGTGTGTGACAATATGAGGGAGAGAGAGGAATACAAAGAGTGAAAGGAGAGAGAGGAATGCATAGAGGGGGGATAGAAAGAGTGTGTGAGAGTGTGGGAGGGAGAGAGGACAGAATAGAAGGGATATAGATATAGAGTGTGTGAGTGTGAGTGGGATAGAGAGGAAGAGAAAGATGGTGGTAGAGAGAGAAGTGAATGTAGGAGTGTAGGAGAGAGGGGTAGATGTATGATAGAGAGAGAGGAAACGTAGTGGGAGGGAGGGGGAGAGAGAAAGACAAAGAGATGGTAGAGAGAGAGTTTGTGAGAGTGTGATGGGTAGAGAGAAAGACAAAGAGGGGTAGAGAGAGTGTGTGTGAGGGAGAGAGAGGTAGACAAAGAGGGGGGTTAGAGAGAGGGAGAGAGAGGAAATATGGGGAGAAAGAGGGAGACATGGAAGGGGGGGTAGATAAAGAGAGGGATACATGGAAGTGCGGTAGAGAGAGAGAGTGAGAATAAGGGGGGGAGACAGAGAGGGATAAAGAGGGGGGTAGAGAGAGAGACTGAGACTAAAAATAATAACAATGAGAGAGAGATATGGTGGGAAAGAGGTGGAAGAGAGGGGGGTAATAAAGAAGGGATGGAAAATGGGGCAGAGAGAGAGAGAGAGGGAGGAATATCAGGGATATAGAAAGGGAGAGGGTGTGAGAGTGTGAGGAATTTCAATGAAAGGTCTAGGTATAGGTTTTTCCATTCCTTGCAATGTCTAGGTCCTACCATGTCTAGGTATTACCATGTATAGGAGTGTGAGATGGAGAGAGAGAGAGAGAGAGAGGAAGGGGCAGATAAATAGGTAAGGGAGGTAGAGAGAGGTAAATAGATAAAGTGAGGAGAGAGAGAGAGAGAGGAAGGGGTAGATAAATAGGTAAGGGAGGTTAAGAGAGGTAAATAGATAAAGTGAGAAGAGAGAGGGAGGGAGATTCAAGGTGAGGGGAGAGATGAGTATATGTAGGATAGAGAAAGAGAGAGGGGGGGAATAGAAAATATGAAATATGAGTGTTCCTAGAGCATGTGTAAATTCTTAGTAATGTGTGTGCATTCCTACAACATGTCCACATTCTTTAGAATTGAATTTGTTTTTGGAAAGAATGACAATTTAGATACATATATGATGAATTGGTTTCCTCATATTAGGTTCGAGATGACAAACATAGTGGTTTAGTCTGCAAAGAGATGAAAAACTCCATTTTTGTGAATAGCACTTTATGTTATTTTTCTATAGGCTACAAAAATTAGTTGTTAACGAAACTACAAATCAATTGTTTATTTTAATTAATATTGTTTACTATTTTTAATATATTTTTGTCTTTGCATGTGTCAAAATCCTAGAATACATACCTCTTTTATTTCTATTTTTTTTCAACTGAACCATTTCTAAAATGTATTACGCCGCAATAGAAGATATATCTATGATCTTAAAAAAAAAAATCAAAAGGAGTTGTAATTTCAATGATATATTGAATTTTAATATTATAAATTTCCAAAAAAATACACCTCTACAATTATACAAAATAAAATCAATTGTTGTTGAAATTAAAGACATAGATACAATCAACTATGTAGATTCCAAATATATAATTTATTTTAATTAATATTGTTTACTATTTTTAATATATTTTTGTCTTTGCATATGTCAAAATCCTAGAATACATAGTTATTTCTACTACAACGTTTTTTTTTTCAATTCAACCATTTCTAAAATTATACAATTTTTTTGGAATGAAATTTATCTTTAAAATTATAAAAATTTAAATAAATTCAGGATTTGTAATTTCAAGGATACATTGACTTTGATAATTGAAAAAAATATAAAATTGATATATAAAATTTCCAAAAAATACAACCCACTAGAAAAATCTCTACAATTATACAAGTTTTTGGAATGAAATTTCATCATTAAGAACAAGGACATATGACTTTGATAATTGAAAAAATTATAAAATTAATATAATAAATTTCCAAAAAATACAACCCACTAGAACAATATCTACAACTATACAAGTTTTTGGAATGAAATTTCATCATTAAGAACATGGACATATACCTTATATTTTGCTGGAAAAATAACATACCTATTAGAAACAATAAAACTTCACATAGTTATTCACAATTTTGATGAATAAAGTTATATATTTGAAAGCTAATTCAATTTCCCATGTTTCATTTTCTTACACCATATTCAAATTCATTTTCAAAGTACCTGGAAAAATCCCTCCAAGTTAACAAAGTATTGTTATTCCATGTTTGCATTGCCACTAAGGCATCATGAGAGACCATGATTATCTTGTACTCACCCTCCTAAGATGGAAAAACATGAGACGTCTATCTATATTGGAGAAATTGATCCTTATGTATAACATCTCATAAGAAGAAAATTAAAAGTGCTCTTCAAACATGTGATTTATCACATTATGGAGATATTTAGACTTCAACACCAACTAGCATGTGGCATGGAGGAATGTGGCATGAAAGGGTGCATAACTGTCTATCAATCTCCCTTTGTAAAAAAATTCTAAACAATGTTATTGTTTCTCATATGTCAATTTAAAATGTAAAATTGTGCATGTTTCATTCATATACAAATATATGAATAGTTGTATATACTTTCATAGTGTAGAGTGCATATACTCATTTTGATTGAAATTTATGCAAAAAGAAAAAAAAGAAAAAATGCAAGTTTATAATTCTTATAAATGAGAATTTTATTACATAAATAATATTCCTGTTCTTATTAAATAAAAAAGTTCTCTATAATTAAAATATCCATATATACAAGTAAAAATAAATTATCATCTCACACACACAATATATATGAGTTGAGGATTCATTTTTTATTACAAAATATATAGAGAAATCACTTATATCTAAAGTTATATGTATTCATCTAGAAAATGAATCCTCAATTCCTATATAGAGAAAAAAAAATCCTGACAAAATATATATCGAAAGAAATCAATTACATCTAAAGTAAAATATGTATTCACATAGAAAATGAATCCTCAATTCATAGAGAGAAAAAAAAGTTTTCTTGACAAAATATATATAGAAAATGTACACCTAAAAAGTAATCTGTCTCTTAAATTTACATCATTGTTTATACTGGGACAACATTTTGACACAGGACCTATTTGTGCATGTCGAGGGTCACTACACCTTATCAGATTAGGTCACACACACACACTATATATGAATTGAGGATTCATTTTTTATTACAAAATCTATATAGAGAAATCACTTACATCTAAAGTAATATGTATTCATCTAGAAAATGAATCCTCAATTCCTATATAGAGAAAAAAAATTCCAGACAAAATATATATCGAAAGAAATAACTTACATCTAAAGTAAAATATGTATTCACATAGAAAATGAATCCTCAATTCATAGAGAGAAAAAAAAGATTTCTTGACAAAATATATATAGAAAATGTACGGGTTCATTTCTGTCTCTTAATTTTACATCATTGTTTATACTGGGACAACATTTTGATACAGTACCTATTTGTGCATGTCGGGGGTCACTACACCTTATCAGATTAGGGAGGATCAAAATCACTATGCTTATCAAAATTACTATGCTTGATGATCCCAAGCAAATAACAAATAAAATTCCTAGTCTCTAAGCATATTACAAATAAAATACCTAGCACAAGATTACTAGTCTCTCTCTTGACCCCTCACTCTAGGGGTGGCTCTTCTTCCCGTTAGTAGGGGCGCCTCCTTTTGGTCGGCATAGGCCACATGTTGTTTCCAAAAGCATGAATTTATGAGTTGAGTTGGTTGGATGTTGGGTTGAGACCATTGATTATTAACTTACTATCATATTCTTCTATGAAATATTTATTATATTATTTGTTTGAGAACCTACAATTTTCTACCTTTATCACTTGACCTAGACAAGCCCAAACCTTCACTCTCTAAAACCAAGACAAACCACACCAAAAACTAGACCACATTTTGAAACCTATAACTAGCCTTCTTTCACCTTTACCAAGAAATCACTTACATCTAAAGTAAAATATGTATTCACATAGAAAATGAATCCTCAATTCATAGAGATAAAAAAAAATTTTTTTACAAATTATATATAGAAAATGTTAAACACCTAAAAAGTAAAGGGATATTTAATAAGATTAATTTGATAAAACTTTTGCCTAACATTACTTTGCTTACATGACCTTTAACATTACTTTGCTTACATGACCTTTGTTTACAGTGGTCCTATAACTACCTTCTATAATTTTTGTTTTAAGTGAGTTATGTTCAAAAATTATTATCTAAAAAAACAATTGTTTATATTAGTGGTCCTATAACTACCTTCTATAATTTTTGTTTTAAGTGAGTTATGTTCAAAAATTATTATCTAAAAAACAATTGTTTATATTGCTATATGACAAAACAATTGTTTATATACCCTTTTGTTTATATTGTTATATGACAAAACAATTGTTTATATACCCTTTCACATTAAATGACATTGGTACTATAACTACCTTCTACAATTTCCATTTTGTTACAATGATGATCATAAATTATAAACAAATGCAGAGCTTCCAAACGATAGACAGATCCTAAATACTTTTTACATAACCATTAAATGATACCCTCTCTATGACCAGCTTTGTGTTTCCCTTTTAAGCAGGTTATATAGCGGGACTGTTATATGCGAACACAATGATGATAATAAATTCTGTTTCCCTTTTAAGTAAGTTATATAGCAGGACTATTATATGCCAACACAATTATGATAATAAATTATAATTAATTAATGCATAGCTCCAAAACAAAAGCGTCATTTTACACAATGATGATAATAAATTATAATTAATCAATGCAAAGCTCCCAAACAAAAGCTTTGTTTTCCTTTAAAAGAGTAAGGACAGTTAAATGCGAAAAAATAATGGTAGTGAATAAGTAATGAATATAAAGCTGCAAAATGAGAGTGAGAACCTAGGTGCCTAAGAAGCATGTAGTTAACATTGAAACCATCTTTTTCGAGGGAAATTCAAAAGATAAATGGAGTTTTTCTTAAATGTCTCATTCATTATAAGAATTTTTCCTTTCCCATAACAATTTTTTCAAATTGCATTTAGTGAATATATACAAGATTTAAAATTATTACTGTTTTTTTACATAAAATATTCAAAATAAGATACTATTTAGCCATTTATTTGATAGAATTGTACATAGAAGTTGTGCATGAACACAAACAAAAGATGCATAATTTTTTCAAAAGATCTATGATATTGTTGGCATTATGTATTTTTCTATAGTATCATTGTAAGTTTGGTAGATGATTTTCATCCTTTAAATAACTACATATACAAGAATTAAGATATTAAAATCAATCATTTTTAAACTGAATTTATATCTTTCTCTTCGTTCAAAACATGATATTATACTCAATAATTGTGCCATTGTCCTAAAATATGATATTATACTCAATAATTGTGCCATTGTCCCAACTACAATGTGGGATTGGCATTTAGTTAAAAACCCTAGAGGTAATAGTCATCTGAGACACCTCTTCAAGGGGATTGATAATGATATTACATATAAATAGAAATTTCTTATTGAAATATGCCAAAAGTTGATTGAGTTCTAGCTTATTAATATTCTAAGTTCTAACCATACAAATGAAAAGTAGTTCAAAATGCCTACAATACTAAAATCAAAGCTATGTGTAAAAGATAAAAGTAACATCTATGTTTTCCATTAAATATTAGGAACCAATATATTCCACGCCTAATATCATGACGATGGTATAAGGAGGGGAGCCAGTGCCTTCTTAACAAATGTTGGCAAAACAAATGCAGCTGCATGCATCTGCAATCCAAGATGATCATATTAGTCCTTAAATATGAGATACAAAGACTCTTAATTTATATTTCTTCCCCGTAATGAGGGGTCATAATTAAACATATCTCACGGAATTAGTTCAAATTTCAAAGGAGTACGAATAAACAAATGAAATGGTATGAAGGCCTTTTAGTACCCATATTATTATTCTATGTTATTTTAGTGAGACCCTATGGAGGAATTGTAATTTTTAGAGTAGTGTTATTTACCTATCAAAATGAGCTTTTAGAAAGGAAAATTTAACAATTTTCCTATCAAAATGAGCCCTATGGAGGAATTGTAATTTTTCATAGTACTATTATTTACTTATCAAAATGTAAGGTAATTTAACAATTTTCCTATCAAAATGAGCTATTAGAAACTGTAGAACATTTATAATTCAAAAGAATGATTAAAACACTACTTTGGAGAGAAACATGGGTTAGTTTCCAAAATGAAAGGTTACAACGAGGAAGGTTTTCTCATCAAAAGTATGACCTTTGCCTTCAAGTATCCCTAATATCTGCAGAGGGTTCCAACATCTATGCATTATCCAAAGTCCTCAATCCACCTCTGATGTCAGAAAAATGAATCTAATCAATCTGGATGCAAATATCACCCTCACGAGTGTTTGGTATTCCAATTCCTTGTCATATGACAACTTGCAAGGATTTTACTAAGTACCATTCAATGAATCTATCCACGTTGAATCAATGTCCCAGTAAGTTTACACACATCAGACTATTCCTCAAAAGCTTTGGGATTGGAACATCCTCAAAGATACATATTATTTCCAAAAAATGTTCCCTTGATGAATCATCGCCAATAGGATATACTCTAATACCATATCCTAACTTAAGCTTTTAGAATTAACAATACGAATTTCACACTAAAACCTTTAGGATTTATAATAACAAATACAAAATTACTCTCATATACTATTAGGCCTTCAATGTTTTGACTAATAAGTGTCATTAATTATGTTGAATCAATACCCCATTTTAAGTGTGAAATATAATAACAAATACAAAATTACTCTCATATACTATTAGGCCTCCAATGTTTTGACTAATAAGTGTCATTAATTAAGTTGAATCAATACCCCATTTTAAGTGTGAAATATGTAAGATGATCCTTGTCATCTTTGGGACTGAAACATTTTCAAACATTGTCAACAATGTTTATTTTATGGAAAAAACTTGTCTATTAATTTCAAAAAATATATGAATCATAAATAGGATACAGTCTAAAGCCTCCAAGAATATTACCTCTGAGTTATAGTACTTTAGAGGACCCCTCAACTTAGTTGCATCCTTTTTCTCTTCAATGGGATTGATAGGATTTCTGAAATCTACTGCAGGTCCTTCAGTTGAGGAGATCACAAAACCAATTGCCCCACTGAATATCACATGATAATAAAAGAGGCATTAATAAAGTTGTTATCTACCAATATGATAGTAATAAAGACATATCAACAAGAAATCTAAACCCATTTCTATATGAAAAAAATTAAAAGGCATGKGTTGCATTATTGAAATCTACAAGGGATCATTCAACAAAGTCTAGACATTTAGAGAAAACATACCTCGGATATGTTGGTACAGATGTCCATGCATAGTGAACAGAGCCTTTGAAAGTCTGTCTGCATGCTGAGAGAATATCTTGAATAAGATGCATATGCAACCACAAGCTTTCTGACTAACTAATAGCTACACCTCCAGGCCTCAATGCTCTGGCTACTAATTCATAAAATGGTTTTTCAAATAGTTCTTGAGCAGGACCTGATAAAAATAGACAAAATTTATCAAAGAATTATAAAACAGGGTAATATACTGTTCAAATTTTGAATGTGTGAAAAATAAATTCATAGCCATCTAATCTCTTTGAACATTATATGCCCCAACTTTTTTGGGTATTATATGATTTGTGTGATCACTAGATAGAAGTTACAAGCAATTAGGCATTGGATGTAATCAATTCATCAAGCATGTTGCATATAAATAATGTCCCCAATGATTTGTTCCAATTAAAAAAAAAATCCTTTTCAGACCAATAACCATACCTACTGGATCAGAAGAATCTATAATAATTGCATCGTAGGTTCCAGCTTGGCATTCCCTCAGAAAAATAGCTCCTGTTAGAAAAAATAAATTTAATATCATGCCTAGCTCACCTCCATTTAAGAATTTATCTTTCCATTTGACACCAACAAAATCACATTGTACTCTCAAATTTGCTCAATATGGGTTTCTATTTTGGTTTTTCTTTTATAATATAATTAAAATAAAAGTATAGTATCATTATCATTTGTTCATACTCTCAAATTTGTTGAAAATCCACTTGTATGACGTGGAAGGTGCTCAAAATAAAAACAGATTATGAGGAAATTGAAAAGTGAAACAAACCAAATGACATACCATCACCAATATGAAGCCTTACACGTGGGTCCTCATAGCCTATAGCAAGCTTTGGAAAAAATTGTTTAGATATCTGTAGCATTAAAATAGTGGTAGGGTTGGAATAAAAAAATACAAAGTAACTGATGTAGTGTTCAACTAGAATATGATAAATAGGAACAATCATGACACCTCGAAGTGAGAAAATCATCCAAATGAATGAAACCTATTTTGCACTGACCTTTATAACCATTTCATCAATTTCACATATATCAATTTGTTCCACTGAGTGATGTCGAGATACTTCTCGAAGAACTCCCCCATCACCTCCTCCAATAACTAATACCTACAACAAGAAATGCATTTTCTTATTGAAGTTGCATAAGGAAGAACTCCCCCATCACCTCCTCCAATAACTAATACCTACAACATGAAATGAATTTTCTTATTGAAGTTGCATAAGGGCAATGTCCTGAATTAAACTACACTTCCAACATTTTTATAGCCTTTCACGCTTTTAGTTATGTACAAAATAGTCATCCTAGAGAGTACGTGTGACCACCATCTCATAATAGTATACATATGTTCATAATCTAGGGGATGTATACTCCAACTAAAACAAACCATAATGTTTTAATCCAAAAATAGGTATACTATTGTAGATGGTGGCAGGCAAGCTATGCTTAATGTATTTTACCATGTGAGGGAACCTTTTACATTTTGAGAGCATAAACTACAACTTTTTCAAATTTCCATGCACCTTGTTATACCTATTTATTTTTTCCTAACAAAACACAGCAGATCCAAATTAATGAACCCAAAGTTACAATCAATCCACTACAACCAATAACATAAAGGTTTTGATCAAGAAGTGTCTAATAACTTTGAAGCTACATAGAGAACATTTCCTATCATGGAAACATTGAGTGGAGCATTCCCACTATTTCCTACATATTGAAGCATTCCCACGGTTTCCTACATAGGAATTTAGCGCATTGAGTAACTTGGATTACAATAAGACAAACAAATTTATTTATAGTATAAATATTCCTATAGCATCTGCAGACATGATTAGAGGTACAGAAATACNCATCTCTTGGTAGGCACATTCATCTTTCTCTGTCAATTGAATTACCCCATCTAGCACAAGTACTTTCCCATATGTTACTGACTGCAACCAAAATATTAAGAGATGTTATTTAAGATTAAAGAAAATTTTAAAAAGGAAACAAAATCAAAGGACTCAATTTTATGTTATCATGAATTATGAAGATTGACATAATTGGATAGTTGGTAAACTAAAGACAGACCTCAAATACCATCACATCTTGATATTCTGACTTGCCCTCAAATAATATCTTATTGACCTGCAGCGATTGTGCCTCTCCTGAGTGGGAAAAATAAATAACTATGAGTATAGGAAGTGTTTTCTAACAATAATTTAATACAATAATTAGATTCGTTACTGATGATCGGGAAATGATTTGAATGTGAAATTCCAAACACCATTATTTAGAGATCATTGAATGCATTGATCTATTGCTACTACCACCTAAAATATTCTTAGACAAACATTGTACTTATATAGAATATTTATAGAAATACATATTGACATTTGTAATATCCCTTGTTATATCTATTATGAGAACATGATGATGAAATCAATATAGTACATAATATACTTCAAGATAAAATTCTACCATGAATTTATTTGTTACTCAACTGAGTACCATTTTAGAGGCATCTTTTTCCATCTTTTAGGAATCACAGGTGCATCCAAAATAGGGTGTGTAGGTGTCCCCAAACTTTTGTCTTTTGTTTTTCTCTATAGTTAGAATGATGTCCACTAAAGCAAGACGGTTTCAATATACATGAATTATACCTATATATTTCTCACCATTGGCTACAGAGATTAAAAGACGGTTTCAATATACATGAATTATACCTATATATTTCTCACCATTGGCTACAAACATAATATGCTAGCCACAAAAGTTGTCTTCTATCTCTTTGTTGTTCATTTTTCTCTACATTTAAACTTTTGTCTTTTGTTTTTCTCTATAGTTAGAATGATGTCCACTAAAGCAAGACGGTTTCAATATACATGAATTATACCTATATATTTCTCGCCACTGGCTACAGAGATTAAAGCAAGACGATTTCAATATACATGAATTATACCTAAATATTTCCTAGCCACAAAAGTTGTCTTCTATCTCTTTGTTGTTCATTTTTCTCTACATTTCTTATGATGTCCACTGCAACAAGACAGTTTCTATATATATATATATATATATGAATTATGCCTATCTAGGTGCCCCCAAAATTTTGTCTTTTATTTTTCTCTATAGTTAGAATGATGTCCACTAAAGCAAGACGGTTTCAATATACATGAATTCTACCTATATATTTCTGACCACTGGCCACAGATCTCTTTGTTGTTCATTTTTCTCTACATTTCTTATGATGTCCACTGCAACAAGACAGTTTCAATATATATATGAATTATTCCTATCTCTTTTCTAGAGAGATTAGAGACGTAATATGCTAGCCACAAAAGATGCATGAATGAAGCAATTTTTATGGTTTCACAGATAGTCAATGAATGAATTTCCAACTCTAATCAATGTCGTCAAAATTCGTTTATTATCAGGGATTTTTTCTTTTTACGAGAAATTCAAATCTACTTGCACAAACAATATTAGCTTCATATTTGCAATGGAAAGAAAGACATTTAATGCTAATTTTCTTCTCCTAATGAAAATTATCATTATCTTCTACTGCATAAACAATATTAGCTTCATATTTGCAATGGAAAGCAAGACATTTAATGCCAATTTTCTTCTCCTAATGAAAATTGTCTTCTACTCTATAACAATCTGCTAGAAAAATATGGAAAAATGGAGGAGGCTATTGGAAGTTTTGGAAACAGTGGATGAATGAAGATGTGGTAGGATCTAGAAGAAGCTTTTGAAGAATGGTATATACACGATTTCCAACTATGTGAGGATAAAAAAAATTTTGGGGAGGAATCTCATCTTCACTATGTGAAGAGGATAAGAGGAAAAAAGAAATAGGAATCATTGAAATTGAAAGGCTATTGGAAGTTTTGGAAACAATATGGATGAATGAAGATGTCGTAGGATCTAGAAGAAGCTTTTGAAGAATGGTGTATACACGACTTCCAACTATGTGAGGATAACAATTTTTTTGGGGAGGAATCTCATCTTCACTATGTGAAGAGGATAAGAGGAAAAAAGAAATAGGAATCATTGAAGGAAATCATTGAAATATTTTTCCACAATATTTTCCATTGGTAAAGTTACATTCAACTTCACAGTAAACCTTTTACATCTATTTGGATGATATTTCTCATTTTGTTTGGTTGAACCATACCTGGACCCATTTGTACCTAAGCACAAACATTTATATTATTCAAATACGTTTATGTACATGAAAATGTTTGCATATCCATTTGTACCTAAGCACAAACATTTATATTATCCAAATACATTTATGTACATGAAAATGTTTGCATATAAACTCATAGTTTTTGTAATAATATTTGTTTTTCCAAAAAAAAAGATTTCGCTATTCTCAAAACAATTCACCCAAATTCTATCCGATAAAATTATTTTACCTCAAAAATCGCCAAAATTTTATACAAACTATATAAAATCCTTAGAAATTTGAATGTTTTTACAAAAATATCACCAAACATTTATAATTGGCATATGAAGGATTAGTAAAATTCAAGGTTTCCACATTTTAAAATAAATTTCCATCCTTAAAATCATCCCTGTTATTAAGGTAACTTAGGACATGGGATAAGGTAGGTTTTAGTCCCTTCTTTGTATATATAAGTAGGTTTCTTCTCCCTCACTTATTCATCATTCAATGAAATATTCTTTATTATTTGAGAACTATTTTGGAGACTTTACATGAGCATTCCAACTTGACATGCATGTTTCCACAAAACCTTTGTTATTCATCTTTTTGTTTTTTTCTTTTTTTGTTTTGTTTTTTCATCTCTTTTTTTTTATCATTTCTTCCTACACAACCTTTGTTATTCATCTTTTTGTTTTTTCATCTCGTTTTAATTTATATCATTGCTTATTCATAATTGGTTACAAGAATATTAGAATTACAACATTTACAAGCACAATAATATTGTGGGAACTTTCTAAAACTTTTAAAGGTAAGAAAATGACTCCAAGCTTCAAAATTAACATTGAACTCAATAAAAAAAACACAAATTGATGAGACTAAAAACTAAGAAATAGATCTTTCCACACAAGTTCTCAAAATATCCCATGACAAAGAAATTGGAAGTAGAGTAAGAAAGGAGAGTACCAGGCCACATAGGATTGTTGAAATATTGCAGAATAGAGTCAGTCCCTATCAGAAGCCAGTGAGAAGCCAGTCAATATATCAGAAGCCAGTCAATATATCAGAAGCCAGTCAATATATCAGAAGCCAGTCAATATATTGTCAACGAAAATTCTAGTCATAAGCATAAACATCCATTTAACATAAATGAAAATCAAGAAACAAATTTGAACAACAAAAATTCTAGTCATAAGCATTGACATCCATTTAACATAAATGAAAATCAAGAAACATATTTGAACAACAAAAGTTCTAGTCATAAGCATAGACATCCATTTAACATAAATGAAAATCAAGAAACATATTTGAATAGAGTCATATACATTCATGTAACATAAAAGAAAATCAAGAAACAAAATTGATGTAGGATGATCTTAATTAGCAAAGCACACAACCCTAACTAATTCAATAGTCAACCATAGTCAACCTTGGTAAACTAAAGTCAAGATGGTCAACGATAGCCTATCATAGTCAACTATAATTAAACATGGACAACCATGGCCAACTATAGTCTATCATGGTCAACAATAATTAAACATGGACAACCATGGAACAATATACTAACATGGTCAACAATTGTCTCTCATGGTCAACAATAATTAAACATGGACAACCATGGTCAACAATATTCTAACATGGTCAATCAATGTCAACCATAAGTCAACATGGTCAACGATAGTGTATAATTAAACATGGACAACCATGGTCAACAATATTCTAACAAGGTCAACAATAGTCTATCATGGTCAACTACAATTAAACATGGACAACCATGGTCAACAATATTCTAACATGGTCACCCAAGACAACCATATGTTGACCATAATAAAGTCTCAACTTGACCATACTAAACCATAGTCAACCACAATTATGGTCAACCATAGTCCTAAGTCAACCATAATTAAACATAGTCAACCACAATCACACAGTGACTAAAGAGCTACATTTAAATAAAAGTGGTTGATACACCAATTCCACCTTTTAAAACTAATAACAATGATCAACACATATCAACCACTTTTATTTAAATGTGGTTGTGCTAGTTGATATATATCAACCAATTTTACTTAAACATGGTTGTGCTAGTTAATATGGATGAAAATAAGAATAAACAAAACACACAACCTTAACGAGTATAATAAAAAACAATTCCAATGCTAGTTGATATAGATAAAAATAAGAATAAACAAAACACACAACCCTAACCAATTTAATACAAAAACAATTCCAATAAAACGCACATAGACCCATTTTATACAGATACAAATCTAACAAAGCTAAGATTTCATGTATAACAAAACCCAACAAAACACCTATGTGTTCATATGATCATGGAAATATAGCAGGATGCTTTTTACACCTGCCAAGCATCCAAATAGGTGGGAAACCATGTCACAATTATGGCATCTGACTGGAAAGGCCATGCAAGCCCACAATGGGTAAACATGCCACAACCCTGGCTACGGTCATTAACAACATTCCAATTTCACCAACCCTACAATCCCCTATGACCTGGTCATCAGTCTATTGAAAGATTTGAATACCCATTTCAACCCTCCACATCACAGTTCATATAAACAGAAAAATAGTCAAAGGAGAATTCTAGCAGAAAAGATAACAATAATAAAAAAAACAAAGGCTTTAGAGGTATAGAAAAGAACCATTCGACTTGACTTGAACTTCGGAAAACCATCCCTTTATAACAGGCAAAATACACCCTCCCTGTATCTCTCCTCCCCCTCTGGCCTTAGGGCAGGACAGAGGCCGTTCTTCTTCTAATGTTTTTGCASCAGAGTCGTTCTCGCTTTCAACTCTTTCTTCTATTTTAATATGCTTCGCAGCAGAATCGTTATCGCTTTCAACTTTTTCTTCTTGTTTAATACGCTTCTCACGAACATCGAAGACTGGATCAGTATCCTTCGATTCTGCCATTACAAATCTGGTTATTATGCTTTTGCCTCCGGTATTACAGGAAAGTCTCAGACGAGGGAGAAATATCCTGCCCAACATATAATAACGAGAAAAAAAAATGATCAATTCAACTTATCAAAATCGTTCCGTTTAAACAGAACTAGGACTCTGAGTTCTAATGGCAGCCATAATCCAGCCTCTGCCGTGTTAAAACGTGCAAACAAATATATCGTAATCAGATAAAGAAGAAGACGACGACAACAACCCTGTTACATAGATTTATCAGAACTGTTTCTTTATGGATTCAAGGAACATGAGCATAAAAGTCAGGGACTATAAATGTATCGCGACTTACACGAGCTTTAACAACCACTGTCAACTTTAGTTATCGTATCCCGTGTATGGCCGTTCCCGTTTGGACGCTTCGAAGTTTTTATTTGTAGGTTCATGGAGGGAAGCGTCAGTTATTTCATCCGTTACTTTTGGTGGACAAAAAATAACGAACCACTTTATTGCCTAATTTTAGATTGGGCCAGAATGGGTTGTGGTCGTGTGTCTAAAGTAGTTTATTGGGTTTTAGTTTGGTGGTAGGTTTAATTCCGTACCTGAATAAGTAATTGTGATTGAATGTAAGTTTTTGGTATTGTGTTAGATTTGGGTGACTTTTGAAAACAATAGTTTTGGTGATCCAGTTTTTAAAACAAATTTTTTTAAACAAAAAGTACAAAAGTAGAGTGGAATGTGGATAATCATGTTAATGTAATTAATAATAATTAAAATGAGGGGGAAGTTGTGAACTAAATTTATTTATGTGATTTTTATAAGTTAATTATTAGAGTTGTAAGGAAGAGGAAAACACTGGACTGCCAAACAAGATGTATTTAGGGTTAGGGTTTCGATGTTTACAGAGGAAGATCTAGGAGGACAGGTTTTCAGATGACGAGATTTCTCTGTTGTCCTAGTAGGTATTTTGGAACACTGGTTTTTGTCACATCTTATAGCTGGAGGTTGATATGACAACACTGGTGGATATCGAGTGGGATGACGAAGACGCCTTGTGGGAGAGGGAAGGCATGTTTCTTTCTTACGAGACCTATAAAGTCTTGTATGAGTGCCAGAAGCAGCCTGCACTTGAGGCTTGCGTGTCAGTTTCACAGTGTAATGCGGGTACTCCAAACTTATCGGGATTAGTCACAGATCCTCCATGTGATGGGAGGCAAGTGGGTCGTCAGGGGAAGGGTTTAGGAAACCTTGGGCTCTCGGCCTCTCCAACAATACTGGGGTTTGTTGGAGGGAAAAAGTGACACATCCCTATTGCAAATAGTGCTAGAGTTGGGTCAGCTCTATGTAATTGGGTGGAGGGAGATAAAATTGTTTCTGGGTTTAACATTGTTTTTCCTTGCAGTGACAATGATAATGAAAACCTCGAGAAGGCCTGAATTATTATGGAATTTCATAAACGTTGAATCCTACTTCTGAGGTCGAAGCTCCTTTGATTTCGGGGCATTGTTCCAAGGAAGGAGGCATAGGATTCCGTAGCGATGGGAAAGCTACATGCTCTTTGATGCGTGAAGGAGGGGATGGTAAGAATAGAAGTAAAGGGGTCGTGGAAAAACATAACCACATTTCTAAATGTTGGAAGGTCCGTGAAGTACATTCTCACTGTGCTTGGTAAAGACGTAATTTTGGAGGGTGCAGCCAGGCTTTCCACGAAAGCTTTAGTAGGGAAGTTTTACTATACTCACCTAAGGAAATCATAGCTCTCTAGTTGGATTTAGGAGTGTTGGAAACCCCTGGTAAGTTATTGTCCCCGCTACATCCTATTATCCAACCATTGGGTAGTATTTCACTTTTTGGCGGAGGAGGATTTACTTAAAATCATAGATTCTCCCCAGACTCTGGGAAAGGGGGTGTTAATGTTAAAACAATGGCACCCAAAATTTATCCCTTTCACTGAAGTTTTATCCAAAAGAAATCTCTAGATTCTCCTTTCGGATTTTCCCCTGGAAATTTGGCCAACAAGAATTTTTGTGGATATCACAAATTTTGTGGGGAAGTTTAAGTACTTTGATGAAGAGGAGATCCGTTGGAATAACAAATGCTTGGCCTGGGTATTAGTTGAAATGGATATGGACTTGGTGTTACCGGACGAAGTTGAGGCTTTGGTTGGCGACTCCTCCCTCAAACAGGCCCTAGACTATTGGCGCGAGCCCTTTTGTTGTCACCTTTGTTGGAAGACTGGACATCTGCGTGGAAACAGTCCCGCCTCTCCGAAGCCGTCTCAATCAACATGATTTGTTTTGGAAAATCTCCAAAGGACTGAAGTAGAACAACCTCGAGAATTCAATTTTGACTGTGCAAAAGTCACGAGCTATCCTATGGAAGGTTCCTTTCTAGGTAAGTTGAAGTGTTTTTCCCCCTCCTTTATTATTTCACTGTCTAATGAATATTTTACTGCACTCATCAGTCATGAGGATTGGCTGGTGGAGATATGTGGAAGTTTTTGGGATTTAGTGGTTAAAAAGTTAGCTAAGAATCTTGAGGATGTTGTGACTGTTGATAATGGGGAGGGGGGTATATCTTCAGTTCCCAATGCACCACCTTGTTTGGAGATTAACTCTACTCCTTTGGGAGATTCTATTTCTGACACCCTTGCGCTCCACGCTCCATTCAGTTTCAGTATTTCGCAAAAAATATTGAAACTGAATGGATAGGAAGGGATCCATTGCCATTGAAGGTGGTTTGGAAACCTTCTCACCGACACTCTCTAGAATGTTCCCCCGGCCACCTGTAGGTCAGGGAATGCCACTCCAGAGAAATATATCATGCTCTGACTCCAGTTAATAACATCCCCATCCTTAAACAGGTCAGGCCTTGCTACTCTAGGGAACACTTTCGTTCTCTTACTGCGGAACATATGGTAACATACCTAGTAATCAACTGAGTTATGCCACATAATTTTTCTCTTCAAACTGCATGCAACTTAAACATATACATACAACACTCTTGCAGAAGCTTTACATATAATCATAAACAAAAAATTACATTCTGTAATATATGACTTTATACTGAAATAACAATAACGATATATATGCAACATATACAGAAAAATACCCATAAACATACAGGCAATTATAATCACATATATGATAAACCGTAACATAATCACATATATAACAATCCAACATATCATCTTATCATACGATTGGTACTTATCTTGGAAATATTTTCACCAACTGCGTACAAACCATCCACGAACCTCCCAACCTTAAACTACATTATTCATCACTCTCAACAGTGAGTCACACCTGAGTTGGGACTGAACTCCACCCAGGTAAAAAGTTCCTAACCAGGCTAAGGCTCATGGACAACAGGAAAGACTTTGTCTCGGGTGCTCACTCAACTAACAACTTACAACCTCTCAATCCCCCACATGCATGTCCCACCCAAGGAAGTGTGCCCCTTCTCTACTCAGCAGTCCCTCGGCTGTGGCACTTCCCTTCCAAGTTTTCAGAAACAAGCCGGACCGGAAGTCTTAGAGCACTGTAGCTGCAGTTTAGCACCTTCGAGAATCAATCCCTAGAAATTCTCTCGCTTGGATAATTGCTCACGAGCCTGACAACCCACTTCTTCAATCCCGCTCCAAGCTAACCAGGTACACCAACCGAAAAAGGCTATGGGAATAGGTTCAAATATGGTGAAATGGATGTCTCAAGGATAATGGACTACGTGAGTGAAAATGGTCATGGAATCATTGACTGGATAACTGAGTGATGGAAGGAATCACCATTAAACTCATCATGAAAGTGATGGTGAGAATGATGGTCAAGCTGTTGGTAAGAATCCCCGTGAAAAGTGACCAAAAGAGCTAAGTCCCCATGATATGAATGCATGTCCTCAACTTGACACTTGTCATATCAGAAGTTACTTTGGTCCACTTGTCCCCAACTTTAGAACTTGGGATAAAATAATTATCCATACTTTATGCTTTAGGAAATATTAATGTAATATTCCCTTTTTGGCTTAAGCTCTCTAGCTTATCCCTTTCCCTTGACTTTTGGCCTCCCTTTCCCTAACTGGTGAAGTTCAGTCCCCCATCGTTTTAATCATGTTCAGTCTACGCACAACGATGTATTTTATATTAATCATGAGCCATGTAAAAAATAGGCGCACTGGCCTTTAACATCTAGGCGCTCCGGCCTAATACCAAAACATAAGCATCCCAGCTTATAACAACTAGCTCACCAGCCTATAACACATATCATATACACGAGGTTCGTTATCCTCCACACTGTGCGCACTTTAGTTACTACGCACGGTATCTGGGAATGTGCATGCTACATAATTTTACTATTCAATTCATGCGCACACTATGCCATGGGAAGGGAATTACAAAATGATGTCAAAACAACTCACCAGCTTATGTATACTTATATTACATTTACAATTGGGTTCGGCCGAGTGGATATTACAATCCCCTCCCCTTATTTATGCATTGTCCTCAATGCATCATACACCCATATACGACAGAGTTTTCAAAAATCTTCAAAAAGATGCGGGTATTCTGTCCGCATTGCATCCTCATGCTCCCAAGTAGCATCCTCAGGACCGTACCAGATCCATTGAACCTTTACAAGCCCTATGGCTTGGTTACGGAGCTGCTTGATTTTCTGGTCCAAAATGTGCACCGGATGCACTTGAAAAGCGCTTTCTTGCTCCACCTGAATCACATTCCAATCAGTAACATGATTAGCATCAGGTATATATTTCTTTAGCAATGATACATGGAAGACATTATGAACAGACATAGATGCAGGAAATGCAATCATATAAGCAACTAGACCAATCATCTTTAGGATTTCAAATGGCCCATGAAATCTGGCTGACAACTTGGCACAACTTCCCAACTTCAGGGAAATCTTGTTAGCTTGTACTTTCAGGAAAACATGATCACCCACATTGAATTCTCTATGGGTTATGTTCTTATCGGCATAACTTTTCTGTCTGTCTTGGGCAGCTTTTAAATTCTTCTTAATTTTTATCATTTGGTCCTCCATCTCCTTGAGTAACTCTGGCCCAACTACTGTCCTATTAGCTGGATTATCCCAACTCATTGGAGTATTGCACTTTCTGTAGTAAAGTGATTCAAATGGGCTCATCTTCAATTATGCCTGATACCCATTGTTTTAAGAGAATTCTACCAAGTGTAGGTAGTCTTCCCATTTCTATGGTTTGTCCATCACATACATTCTCAGTATATCTTCTATCACTCTGTTCACCCTCTCTATCTGTCCATCAGACTCAGGATGATAAGCTGTACTAAAGTTCAGATTCGTTCTGAATTCTTTGAACAATCCTTTCAACAATTCGAGGTGAATTTTGGGTCTCTGTCATACACAATTGTTTTAGGAATCCCATGCAATCGTGCCACTTCCTTCATGAAAATATCAGCAACATCTCCTACCTTGTGCATAGTTTTCAGTGGAATAAAATGGTAAGCTTTCGTAAGCTTTTCCACCACCACCATGATCAAATCATGTAGCGTGTCTATTATAGGAAATCCCATAATAAAATCCATTGTCACCACTTCCCACTTTCATTTAGGAATGGTTAAAGGTTGCAACAACCCTGTTGGGTGCCTATTCTTAGCTTTAACTTTCTGGCATTCCATACATCTAGCGATGTACTCGGCGATCTCTCTCTCTTCATACCTATAAAAAAGTAATGGCTCTTGATCGCTGCCACGTTTTTCTGATATCTAGGTGCCCTGCAAAAGGAACATTATGCATTTCATGAAAAATCATACGTTTTAGGTCCTGGACATTGGGAACAAAAATTTTGTTCTTGCACAACAGTATTCCGTCTATTCCCAAATTATAATTATCCGCCTTTTGTGGCATCTTGCCCTACTGTAGCATTGCTACCAATTCTCTATATTGGATATATGCATTTGCAACCTCTAGAATTTTTCTTTTAATATCAGTTTGATACATGCTAATGATTGTAGCATGTAATTCATGCACCTTCCTACTAAGTGCATCAACCACTTATTCTCCTTCCCCCTTGATATGTTTTATATCAAAGTCATATTCGCTTAGAAATTCTAACCATCTACTTTGCCTAGCATTTAGATTTGGCTGATCAAACAAATATTTNCCACCAAGTCCGTCATTACATGCATCAGTGCATACGATGAAGTCTTCATCTGGTTCTGTGATCCTTAATATTGGAGCACTTGTCAATAATTGTTTCAAGTGTTGGAAACTCTTCTCGCAATCCAGTGCCCACTGAAACTTCAGTCCCTTTCTTTGAAAAGAATTTATTGGGTGTGCAATCTTTGAGAATCCTTCAATAAATCTTTTGTATTAGCCTACAAGACCCATGAATGATCTCACCTCTGTCACATTCTTCGGCACTGACCATTCTCTAATGGCCTCTATCTTCTCAGGATCCACTGCTATCCCATCCTTTGAAATGATATGCCCCAAATAATGAATTTGTTTCTGACAAAATGAGCATTTGCTCAATTTGGCATACAACTAATGTTCCCTTAATACTTGCAACACCATCCTCAAATGATGTTCATGCTCTTCCTCTGACTTGGAATATATAAGAATGTCATCTAAAAAGACAATGACAAACTTGTCCAAATACTCTCGACAAACACCATTCATTAAG
>JASDQU010100463.1:354865-373017 GCA_032191745.1 Picea mariana | reverse complement strand
TGAGCATTTGCTCAATTTGGCATACAACTAATGTTCCCTTAATACTTGCAACACCATCCTCAAATGATGTTCATGCTCTTCCTCTGACTTGGAATATATAAGAATGTCATCTAAAAAGACAATGACAAACTTGTCCAAATACTCTCGACAAACACCATTCATTAAGCACATGAAAACAACTGGTGCATTAGACAACCCAAATGGCACCATTGTGAACTCATAATGACCATACCTTGTCCTAAAGGTGGTCTTGCTAACATATTCTTCTTTAATCATTACCTGATGGTATCCTGATCTGAGATCTATCTTTGAAAATATCTTTGCATCCTTCAATTGATCAAAGAGGTCATCAATCCTTGGCATAGGATACTTGTTCTTAACAGTCACTTTATTCAATTGTATGAAGTCAATGCAAAACCTTAGTGTTCCATATTTCTTTTTTACAAAAAAGACTAGGGCACCCCAAGGTGACACACTTACGCATATATACCCCTTCTTCAGAAGTTCTTCAAGCTGCATTTGTAATTCCTTCAATTCTGGTGTACTCATTCTGTAAGGAATCTTTGATACTAGTGCTGCTCCAGGCATTAAATTTATAGAGAAATCAATGTCTCTCCTTGGCAGTAGTCCAGGTACCTCCTTGAACACATCTTCAAAATCTTCCAGGACTACATAATCCTCCAAATTTGACACCTTATCTCTAGGTATCTATACCAAATGAGTTGCAATTATTTGACACCCTTTTCTGTAAAATTTCTTCAGCTGCAATGCTAAAATTTGTTTAATGGTTATTGTCCTAGGAATTCCCTGTACTTTCCTTAGTTTCCCTTCCTCATCCAGGAAAGTAAATACTTTGTTGTGATAGTCTAAGAGAGTGTGATGTTGGTCCAACCAATCCATCCCAATTAGACAGTCATAGGAACCTAAAGACAAGATGTTTAAATCTGCCTTGGTGTTCAATCCATTCATGTCTATGAGGCATGACTTAACCATCTCATTAACTTTTCTTCTGGATCTAGTAGCCAGTTGCACCAACCAGGATTTCCCATGCTTACTTCTTGGCAATTGCAAACTTTCCACCATCTTAGGGTCTATATAACTATGAATAGCTCCTGAATCAATTAAAATAACAATGGTTTGGTTGTTGATCATACCTTCCATGTCAATCATGTGGGATTGATACTTTTCTTTCTTTTTGTCCAGGGCTGCATAAATCCTTGGCACATATCTTCCCATGTCCTCCACTTTTTCATCTTGTTGTACATTGTGAACATCCCTTCCTTTTTCACCTCTTCGAGGACAATATCTGAACCTATGGTCTCCTTTACAACCCCAACATTGCATAGGTGGCTGCCTTGGCCCTTGACTCCATGTGTCAATTGTTCTGGGTTCTTTAGGAATTTTTTGTCCTTGTGGTTTATTTCTAAAAAATGGTGGGTTAGCCCCCTTCTTCCTCTGATCCATCCTGAATTTCTTATTTTATTCCCAAGCCTTTTGGAAAACTAGCCTTGCTTTCTACTGATCATATAGGCATTTATCTCACCTTATGGTCTCTTCTAATGTCTTGGGATCATCATACTGTATTTTTTCACTGATGAATAGTGGAAATCCACTCAAATACCTTTGAATTGTGACTATCTCATCCTTGATGAAAGAGACATACTTCAGCAGTTCCAGAAACCTTCTCTCATATTCATCTATGGTCATATTTCCAAGCTTGAGTTCAAAGAACTCTTTCATTTTCTTGTCATAGTATCTCTTAGTCAAGTACTTCTTCTCACAATTCTTCTTGAATCCCCTCCAAGTAATACTTTTCTCTTCAATGTGCTGCACCTGCACAAGTTGATCCCACCACATGGAAGCCTTTCCTTTGAGTTGATAGATAGCAATTCTACCTTCTGCATGAGAAGAATAATTATGCAATTGAAAATACTTTCTCATGCGCAACAACCATGTTTCTGCATCTTCATCCTTCTTGTGCTCACCATCAAATGTAGGAGGTTTGATTTTGTTCATTTATCCTCGCATCTCATCCACCCCAAACCTCTTATACCTCCTGACAGGGGATAGAATTGAGTTTTTGTCTGCTCTCTTATTGGAATGCTTTGGGGAATGATGGTGATGTCTACTAACATTTGTTTCTTTTCTTTTCTCATCCGAAGGCTTGTGACTTCCATATTTGATTGAGCCACTCTCCTTAACCAATTTCTTTTCTATTATGTTCAAGCCCTCCAATAACATCATGTTGAAGTCATCTTGCTTCTCTTTGGCTCTCATAATCCTTTCATTATCATCTTTATGGATTTGTACATCCTTTTGCAAATTCTTAATGGTCTCATCCATATTCATTTGTTCATTCCTTTCTTCTCCATGTCCGTTGGATTTCGTTCCTTCAATGCCCAAATGGACATTCACTCCTCTTCTCTCATCTTTCTGACTGTAATTCCTCTATGCTTCTTCCATTCCTATGGACTCTGCACTAGTCTGATCTGATCTAGTTGTTGTTAATTCTACAAAACGTGCAACCATCGAAACTTATCAAGATAACAATTCAACAATTCATGAGAATATGCACCATTTTGGCTCAATATATACATCAGAACTATCTCTCCCGATTTCCTGGTGTTATCACCATGACAATTCTAGATAAGACCCAAGTCTTGAAAACACATATGCACAGTGCCTTCAGAGATACATCTGTGCAAGAAGGTGGTTCGTTGAAACCACTTTCACCAAGACGTGGTATCACATGTCTCAACATGTCAAATCCACCACTCGTGGAGAGGGCGATGGCTAGTCATATCACCCTGCTTCACTCCTTCGGTACTTCGCAGCCATGTGACATCAGTTGAATGCCGCCATGTAATGAACTCAAAATCTAATCATTCGAAATGGATTAGCCGAGCATGGCAACCCAACGCTCTTGTATGTAATTCGTCTGCGCTTCATAATTGGAATTCTATAACTACCAATCCTCGAGTATGAAGGTATCTGTGTATCCATAACCGAAGTAATCTCCAAACTTCTTGACTTTCTTCTCTCTGTAAAAGAATTTTGGCATCCACAACCTGAGATACATGGACAAGGCTAAATCGAGTGAGACTGGTTATTTGGGAAACATGCTAGACTTTCCTATGAATAAGGAGGAAGGGGTTCTTGCGCACATTCTAGTGACTAAATTCCACACAGAGTCGATTATAGACTCGCGGTTGGAATTCAGGATGAATCCCACTATGAAGTATTTAGTCATCAATAGGCCAGCCACTAAGAAGAAAAGGAGAAAGCGACAGAAAAAGGAGGAATCCTCGACTGAAGCGGCTGAAAGTGTTGGAGAGAATCAACCGGTCTGGTTAGATTCTTTAAAGGAGGAGATCGCTAAGCTGAAGTGAGTCTTCAACTAAGATTAAGCATGTTTCAAGGAATTTTTGAACAATTGGTAGCGAAGGTAAGGAGCACCATAGATGATAGGCATGTTCTTAAACGAATCTTTTTACAACAGGATAACTATTGTCATCCCCTTTTTGTAATTTTGTGATTAATATGATTATATAAATACAGAAGCAGATTTTAGACTGTTTATTACAAAATTCTATCTGGTGGTGTTATGAATCTTGTTTTCTTTTATAGTATGCTTTTCTTGTAATCTTATATTTCACTTTCATCTGTCTGAATTGAAGGAATATAAAACTCATAATTCTTTTTAATTAATGCTTCGATGCGGTTGTGTGTTTCTTTTTCTTCTAATATTATGCAATTTAAACTCAGACTCATTGCCTTCCAAGCAACTTTGCACACACTAAACTTCGACCTGTACATTTATATTTATAGTGCATAGAAACATCTCAAGGTAAAACGCTTTTCTGGGCACCTATATCCACTATGAATTTCTTCTCTATCGTGCTGACAACTTGCGCGCACTACTTTTGTGTTGTGTGCCAATATCCATTGCGCACAGTTTTGGTATCATGCACCGATACTCCACATGCATTTCTCCCTATGCATTGCACCATGTCAAAGTTCAACATGTTCCATTGCGCACAATTATTTGCGTGCACCATTGAACACATTGTCCCAAGACAACTTATATTCATACTATGCTCGTACCAACAAAACTCCTCTGTGTTAAGCCATACTTGCGCACCCCATGTGCACATTATTATGTGCATGCTCACCGCGTAGGGATAAATTCAGTGCATGCATCCGCACATAATAATATTCCTTGCGGCGCCACAATTTACCGTGCACACTTGCACGCCAATGTTTTCCGCGTGGTTCCAAAATTTACAGTGCATGCCAGCACGCCAACATTTTCCATGGATGCTCCGTGACTTGAATTTTGGTTACATCAAAGTTACTCTTTTGTGAATATTCGCTTCAACTGAACCCCTCTAGCCCATCCAAGCTCAATGTTGAAACTGAGTCTCTGATACCAATTTGTAACATTACCCCGACCACCCACAGGCCGGGGAATGCCACTCTAGATCAATCTCTCATGCTCTGACACCAGTTGGTAACATCCCCAGCCTTAAACAGGTCGAGCCTTGCTACTCTAGGGAACGCTTTTGTTCTCTTACTACGGAACATACGGTAACATACCAAGTAATTGACTTAGCTATGCCACATAAGTTTTCTCTTCAAACTTCATGCATCTTAAACATATACATACAACACTCTTGTGGAAGATTTACATATAAACATAAACAAGCAATTACATTATGTAATATACGACTTTATACTAAAATAACACTAACCATATATATGTAACATATACAGGAAAATACCCATAAACATACAGGAAATTATAACCACATATATGATAAACCGTAACATAAGCATGTAAATAACAATGCGACATATCATTTTATCATACGATTGGTACTTATCTTGGAAATATTGTCACCAACTATGTACAGACCATCCATGAACCTCCTAGCCTTAGACTACACTGTTCATCACTCTCAACAGTGAGTCACGCCCGAGCTGGGACTGAACTCCACCCGGGTAAAGGGTTCCTAACCAGGCTTAGGCTCATGGACAATAGGAAAAACTCTATCTCAGGTGCTCACTCAACTAACGGCCTACAAAATCTCATCCCCACATGCATGTCCCACCCAAGGAAGTGTGTCCTTCTTTTCTCAAAAATCCCTCGGTTGCCCCACTTCCCTTCTAGGGCTTCAACAACAGGCCGGACCAGAAGTCTCAGAGCAATGTAGTTGCAGTTTAGCACATTCGGTAATCAATCCCCAACAATTCTCTCTCTCAGAGAATTTCTCACGAGCCTGACAACCCACTTCTTCAATCCCGCTCCAAGATAACTAGGTACACCAACCGGAAAAGACTATGGGCACAGATTCATATATGGTGAAATTGATGTCTCAAGGATAACGGACTTCATGAGTGAAAATGGTCATGGAATCATTGAATGGATAACTGAGTGATGGAAGGAATCACCGTGAAACTCATCACGAAAGTGATGCTAAGAATGATGGTCAAGCTGCTAGTAACAATCCCCGTGAAAAGTTACCAAAAGAGTTAAGTCCCCACAAAATGAATCCATGTCCTCAACATGACACTTGTCATATCGGAAGTTACTTTGGTCCACTTTTCCCCAACTTTAGAACTTAGGATAAAATAATCATCCATACTTTATGCTTTAGGAAATATTAATATAATATTCCCTTTTTGGCTTAATCTCTCTAGCTTAGCCCTTACCCTTGACTTTTGGCCCTCCCTTTCCCTAACTGGTGAAGTTTAGTCCCCCATCTCTTTTACCGTGTTTGGTCTATGCGCAACGATGTATTTTATATTAATCATGATCCATGTACAAAATAGGCACACTGGCCTTTAACATCTAGGTGCTCCGGCCTAATACCAAAACATAAGAATCCCAACTTATAATAACTATCTCACCAGCCTATAACACATATCATATACACAAGGTTCATTGTCCTCCATAATGCGCAAACTTTAGTTAATGCACCCGGTATCCGGGAATGTGCATGCTACATCATTTTACTGCTCAGTTCATGCGTGTACTATTCCATGGGAAGTGCATTACAAAATTATATCGAAACATCTCACCAACTTATGTATAATTATATTACATTTACAATTGGGTTCGACCGAGTGGATATTACACTCTCCCCATCCTCCCCTAGTCATGTATCCACTTCTTGACATCTGGCCCTTAGAGCATTGGAACCTAGGCATGGTGTGTCTTATGTTAATTCTCTCTTTGAATATTCATGGGGTAGGGGGTTCCTACAAATTACAAACCCTTAAACATTTGGTTTCTACTGTCCATCCTGACATTATCTTCCTACAAGATACTATGGCTTCTTGAAAAAATTATTTTCATTTCATTCTTAAGGTCTGTCCCTCCTGGGACTGTGCAGTTTTGGATCTAAATGGACGGCCAGGGGGGTATTCTCACTAGTTGGAACCCTTTTGTGGTTTATCATTGTGCATTTGGCACTTCTATAGGAATTCTACTTGAAGGTAGGCACAAAGAAATTTCCAAAAGGATTAAAGTTCTAAATTGTTATGGCCCCTACAAGGATAGGGAGGATTTCTGACAGATAGGTTCACAAAAAATACTGAAACTGAATGGATAGGAACAGATCTTCTTCCATTGAAGGTGGTTTGGAAACCTTCTCACCGACACTCTCCCCATCCTCCCCTAGTCATGTATCGACTTCTTGACATCTGGCCCTTAGAGCATTGGAGCCTAGGCATGGTGTGTCCTTATGTTATTTCTCTCTTTGCATATGCGTGGTGTAGGGGGTTCCTACAAATTACAAACCCTCAAACATTTGGTTTCTACTGTCCATCCTGACATTATCTTCCTACAAGAGACTATGGATTCTCGAAAAAACTCTATTGGTTTTATTCTAAGGTCTGTCCCTCCTGGGACTGTGTAGTTTTGGATTTGAATGGATGGTCAGGGGGTCTTCTCACTGGTTGGAACCCTTTTGTGGTTGATATCTGTGAATTTTGAATTTCTACAGGAATTCTACTTGAAGGTAGGCATAAAAGACATTTCCAGAAGAATTAAAGTTATAAATTTTTATGGCCCCTACAAGGATAGGGATGATTTCTGGAATCCCCTGGCAGACTCTGGCTTTTTAGGGGTTAAATATATGATTGTTGGTGGATATTTAAATCTTACTCTTTCTGCAACTGAAGTATGGGGGGATCATGCAAGATTGGATTCTTAGTCTTTTTATTTCTCTGAGTTGTTCTCTAAAATGAGTCTAGTGGATATCCTCCCCTCTCATTTATCTCCCACCTAGAGAAATGATTGCTTGGGATCCGTGGGAATTTCAAAGCGCCTATACAAATTTTTAATTAATGAAGATTTATTGGGGAGTTTTGAAAAATGAAGGTCCTGGACTATTAATTATGTAATCTCATATCATAACCCTATTTTTCTTCAACTTGAAGATTCCTCTGACAGATATCCTTTCGCTTTTAAATTTAATCGCATCTGGTTGACAGAACGAGATTTGATTTTATTAGTCAGATCCTCATGGAGGTCTATGGCACACTGGAGAGACCCTTAGACAATGAATTTGTTGGTGTCAAATCTTAAAAATCTTAAGGCAAATGTGATATTGTGGCAAAGGGAGAAAAAGAAAACTCTTTAGGAAGAACTTTGGAGGATAGAGAATAAATTGGAGGAGATTTTTCTCAAATGTCCATAAAAAAAATTCTCCCCAGATGATTTGAGCCTTGTAGGATCCATGAAAAAAAGGCAATCTAGAATTCATAGATTAGAAGAGGAATCATGGAGACAAAAAATTCGGGCCACTTGGATTAAGAGTGGAGATGAAAATATGACTTTCTTTCACAAGTATGCTACACATCACCGAAACATCAACACTATATAGGATATCTCAGATGAGGAAGGTAATTTTAAATATACAAAGTATGATATTAGGGCCATGAATTACAAGCATTTCAAGACATTGTTTAGTGAAATTGGGTTTGAGTATATGACCACACAATTTAATGTTATCAAAGAGGTTCCTCACTGCTTTTATGATGAGGAAAGTGATGAAGTTGGTAAGACAATTACCATTGAATAACTGCAGTAGATCATAGGTATGATGCCCAAGGACAAGAGTCATTTCTTGAATGGGTGGACACAAGAATTGTTCCATTTATTTTTTGATATTATGGGTTTGGACCTGCTTAATGTTATTGAAGAATCTAGGACAACTGGGAGGGTCATTGGATCCTTAAATGCAACCTTTGTGGCTTTAATTCCAAAGGTCTCTAAGCATGTTTCCTTTAATGATTTCATACCTATAGCTTTGTTTAATGTCTATAAGTTCATCACAAAAATTAGTGCTTCCAGGCTTAAGGAGACATTGGCCTCTTGCATTTTAGTAGAACAATTCGGGTTCTTAAAGGAAAGATTGATATTTGATGCAATAGGGATTGCACAATAATGTTTGCATACTGTCAGGACTAAAAATTTTAATTATATCATCCTTAAACTAGATCTAAGGAAATATTATGACAAGGTGAGTTGGCAGTTTCTTAGGATGATGTTGATATAAATTGGATTAAAATGGGAAGTGACACAATGGATAATGGGTTGTGTGTCTAGTGCTAATTATGTGGTCTTAATAAATGGTTCCCCCACCGAATTCTTTAAAAGTCATAGAGGGTTGAGACAGGGATTCCCTCTCTCACATTTACTCTTTCTCCTAGTGGTGGAGGGCCTTAGAAGACTTCTAAAGAAGGCATGTACAGAAGGGAGTTTCAAAGGAATGGATAATTCTACAGGTATTATCATTTCACATTTATTTTTCGTTGATGATGTTTTAATTCCAAGCTTAGGAAATCATGAGGACTGGGTTGCCTTCAAACTTATCCTAGCTAGTTTCTGCAAGGCCTTGGGTATGGAGATAAAATGTCAAAAGTATTGCTTTCTCGTTCATAATATAGATGATAGGATAAAATCAAGGCTAATGGATCTTTTTGATATTAAAATGATTGATATGGAACAAGGGATGAAATACATTGGATTTTTCATAAAGAAAAACGTGTATAGGATCAACGACTGGATTTGGTTGATACAAAAACGAGAGAAAAAGCTAAGTCATTAGACATACAATTGGTTATATTTGGGGGGTAGATTATTCCTAGTAAATTATGTCCTCCAAAACACGCCAGTTTATTGGCTCAATGTTTATAAAGTCCTTGTTAACATCATAAATAAACTTAGTAAAGAATTTTCCCTCTTTCTATGGAAAGGAGTAAACAATCCCTTAGGATTTCACTTAGCAAGTTGGGATAATATTTCTAAACCCAAAGCTTCTGGTGGTTGGGGTATTTTAAATCTTCACGAGTTTGCAAAATCTTTAGCTACAAAATATTTATAGAGAGAATTGTTTGGTTCAGTTCGTTGCAGCAAAGTTATGATCAAAAAATACTTGAAAGGATTTGATGTCATCTTCTAGTTGACGATGGAAGGATATAAATTTCTTGTGGAATCTAATTTATGGAAACATATTTTGGGTTGCTTTCCAATTATGAAGTGATGGTGTGCTTGGAATGTTGTTTTTGGTTCAAGATTTTTGGCGGGCCAAGACCCTTTCAAGAATGTTGCAACTCCTATTATAAGATTTCAAGTGAGCTGGTTAAGCTGCTCCAAGATGCACAAACTTATTCTTTGGCACACATCACAAAACCTATAGTTCATAATCCCTCAGACATGCTGGGTGGATTTCTTCAATAGATTTAGGCCTAGAAGGTTCATTTTCCTTGGAATGGGATGTATAACTGTCAATTCTTAGAGGTAGTGGAATTTCTCTTAATAATGAAGAGGATACAATTAGTTGGTCCTGGAATAAGTCCTCGGGAAAGGATACAACTAAAATAGCTTATGAAGCCCTGGTATCACAACACAATAATGAGGAGCCTTGTTGGTGGTATCAAGTAATAGAGAAAGTAAAGATCCCTACCAAAATTATCTATTTTATTTGGATTTTCCTTAAAAAACTGGGTCTTCACTAGAGAGAATTATAGACTTAGAGGAGGTATAGGCCCTTCGGTATGTCCATTGTGCTTACATGATGAGGAAAAAATTGTGCACTTGTTTGTCAATTGCTCAATTTCACAACTCATCTGGATGGAAGTTCTTAAACAACTACATATCAGAGGATATTGGGATCATCCTTCATTAAAAGAAAATTTCTTTACTAGTTTGTTACCTTTCCAAATCAGAATTCAATTGCTTTCCATATACTTTGGGGAATTTGGAATTACATGAATAAAATTTTATTTCAAGATTTTCCCCGAAATGAAGGCCTGGTATGTAGAATAATTTTGATGTCACTAAAGGAATACAAGGATGTTTCTGAAGGTATCAGTCTAGACTATATGTTATCCCCGGTGTACTTTGAAAATAAGCCTATTGGATTCTTCGATGGAGTTGCTTCTGGAGGTAAATGTGGAGTTCAAATTTTTCTTAAGTTATTTCAGAACATGTTATCAAATCTACACTTGTTGTTGGTGAAGGTACTAATATTAAGGAAGATATTCTTGGCTTATGGAAACTAATCACTCTGGCAAAGATTATACATCTTAATGAATTAATGACTGCAGGTGACTCTAAGGTGATTATAGACTTGTTTGATGGTAAATGCACAATTCTCTCACAGGTTCTAAATCCTTGGCAACAGAATATACATGAATATAAATCTATTTTCACTTGGCTTCACAACCTGCATATCCATAGTAAATTTAACTCTATAGAAGATTCATTGTCCAAAGAATATCTGGCTCAACATTCTGGTTGTTTACGATTTGAATAATTTGTAAAGGATACTATGGTCAAGATTGATAAACTCTATATCTTCTAAAGGATGCCGAGAAAGATAGATGATCAAATAGTTTTATGTCTTTTTTGTCAATTACTACTAAGTGTATATATGTTGTAAATGAAAAAGAAAAACATAAGATAAAAATAGAAGTCATATGCAAGCATGTATTAAGTCACAAGGTCATGGTTTTTTTGGCGATATATAAGCCTCATTACAATTTACATTTTGTACATGGAAAGTTTCCTTTGATTCAAATTTGAATATCAATGGAACTTCTTTTTTCCATTTGAAAAAAAAAAGTTAATTATTATGTTTTATGTTTTCCTTAATATCTCCCTCCAACTTCATATGTTTTCCCTAATATTTCCCCTCATTCTCATAAATGGGGATGGGCCTATATTAGGGAAAATATAATCTCCCTCATACTCTCATATATGAGGGTGGGGGTGAGGGTGAGATATAGGGAAAAATATATGGGGGTGGAGATAAGGGGATATATTAGAGAAAACACCACGCCATCCCCATATTCTGATCTCCTCATACCCCCATCCCCGTCTATTTTTGTTGGAAAAATGAGAGGGGGGGGTGAATCAGTTGTTACCGTGCTTAAATAATTATGCTCATTTTAAATTCATTACAGAACTCTCAATGATGATCACAATAATGCAAGGAAGTAAGCAATAGAACATTCAACATCATTCACACATATGAGATACACAGAGATAAATATTTCATGAGGAAACCCATAAAGGGTAAAAACCTCTTCTTCTTGGTATGATAAGTAATATTTACATTCTGTACATTATCATACATATGAGCTCCAACTCATTGTGAGGCTACAACCTCTGTTTTGCAAGCTACAACTTGCTGAGAGCACCAACTCTCTATTTTCTTTAGCACCTACTAGAAGGAAGCACCAGCTCCCTTGTTTCTCTATCACCCACTAGAAGGAAGCACCAACTCCCTGGTTTCTCTAGAACCCATTAGAAGGAAGCAACAACTCCCTAAGTGTTCCAGCACCAACTGGATGGAAGCACCAACTTCCAGTCACACAAGCACCAACCTGTAAAATAGAGAACAACAGTTCTCCCTTGCACCACTCTGCCACCTTGGTTTTTCTAGCTGCAACCAGATGGAAGCTACAACTCCCTGTGTTCAAGCACCCACTTGAACCTCTAAGGAGAACAGTCCTCCCTAGCACCTCCCAACCACCCTAAAATATAAAGTTTTCTATATATATATATTTATCATAGTGATACAATATTTATCAATGGCTTACCAGTCTCATCATTGTTCTGCTACACTGCTCTGCTCTACCTACATCAATGTCTTCCTACACCCCCTACCTTATGCTTTATGTTCTTCTGCCTTTTATGATCTATGCACCATATCCGTTCTATGCACCATTCCTCTTCTGTACCTTTCAGCTGTTGCACTCTGCCTCCTTCTACACACCTGAATCACTCTCAACACCCCCAATCTCTTCTTTGTTCTGCATTTTTATACTCTCTGTGCATCTTCTGCATCCTCCATTCACAATGCTTTTACATGATCTCCTCGTGTCGAGTGCTCTATCTAATCATCATTACAACTCTTCAGCTTCTCTGGGAGTTAAACCCATGCATTCATCTTCACTGAGCGTTATGCTGAGATTCCTTAGCCTATCTAGCAGTCGAGATTCTTTGTCTTCTTTGTCACAGTCGAGCTCATTCCCTCTGTTGCAATTCCAGGCTCCAATGGTTGTCCATCTATCAATAGTCTGTATGAACACCCTTCATTTCATTGCAAGATGCCTCGAGACCCTTCATCTTCTTTGGTGATCACCCTGAAGTCTCTTTGATTCCTCTAGCAGAAACCATCAGTGGTTTCTAGAAGTTACAGTGAAAACCTTGAAATGGAGCCTAGCTATGCTAGCTCCTTCCACTTACGTGACCACCGATGGTGACCACCGGCAGTGACCACTGGCTACAACCACAGTTTGGCATTTCGCCATTTCAGCATTCGGCATTTCAACATTCCTGTGATGAAGTGTCTCAAAAATCCAAGCTGTGATCCCCGAAATGGAGCTTGGTTTCACTAGCTCCTTCCTCCATCTTCCGCATATGTGACCAATGGCTATGACCACAGACTTATTCAAAAATGTATTTCACACTTTCGCATTTTGGGGATTCTATGATGAGTCATCTTGACTCTCCATGTCACGAGCTCCGAAATATAGCTTGGCTTCTATAGCTCTGCTCTCCAACTCTCGACAATGTGACCATGAGATGTGACCACTCTCCAATCAAACAAGCACTTCACTCTCCAGATCAATGGTCCACGATCCGTGGTGATCGGACGACTATCCTCTGCCCTGGGACTTCATCCTTCAGGACTTTGGGGGAAAGTTCATGCTAAAAACTCTCGAAGCAAAACTCTCGGAGTGAGGTCACTCTTGCATCACTCGATGACATGTTGTGACCCGAGTGGCTGCCATGTGTCACTCAGAATTGTGATTTCCAATGGCCTGAAATGCCAAATCAACATGACACTTGTTGTTGTCTAATCGTGCCATGTGTCAATACTGACATAGTCTTCCACCTGTCCTTTCTGACGTGGTCTACCATATTCACCTCCTGGATCTGATGGCCCAGATCAAACCATGATCCAATGGCTAGGATTATTTCACAAATTCACGAGCCTTCATTGTGCCTGATTCAGGATTTCAACGTTTCACATTTCGCAACTTCGGGACTCCCGTGATGAAGAGTCTCGACTCTTGACTCCTCCAACTCCCGGTATCAGAAACTCCGAAATTGAGACTTTGTTGATGTGCCTATTTTGAGATTTTGGCGTTTCGCATTCCGCAACTTCGGGACTCCTGTGATGAAGAGTCTCGACTCTTGACTCCTCCAGCTCCAGGTAGCTGAAACTCCAAAATGGAGACATTGTTGATGTGCCTGTTTCGGGATTTCAGCGTTTTGCATTCGGCAACTTCGGGACTCCTGTGATGAAGAGTCTCGACTCTTAACTCCTCCAACTCCTGGTATCTGAAACTCTAAAATGGAGTTTATTCTTCTGATCTTTCCATTCCATCATCACTGTTGATCTTCCTTGCCTGCATGTTTTCCATTGTTGTCTCCCAACTATAAACCTGCCAACGTCGCTACTATTCTTTCCTATAACCATACCTTCGTCATTGTTGTTCTTTCCATCAATAACGGTAAGCATGATATCGTTGTTGTTGTTCTTGCCTGTAGACATGCCATCGTTACTGTTGATCTTCCTTGCCTGCTTGTTTTCCATTGTTGTTGTTGTACTTGCCATCAATGACAAGAATACGCTGCCTGTAAAAACATGCCAACAATTTTCCCCAATATCAACCGCCACCCTTACCTTCATATATGAGGGTGATTATATTTTCCATAATATATTTCACCTATTCACCCACTCTCTCTCGGAGCATGGAATAAAGATATATATTTACCTCTCAAATTAAAAAAAAAAAAAAAAATCATTTTTTTCATCTAACCTAAACTCAGGACGCATTGAAGTTTAGAGTTCAATACTTGGAACTCCTTAAAGAATGGAAATTGCATTACTCTTTCGCTTACCATTTTTTACCCAATCACATGAACCTTTTTTTTTTAATATATTTAATATTTAAAAATATTTACTCCATTAAATATTAGAGTTTTACGAAAAATTTCATCTATGTTTTGTTTAAAACTAGAGATATATCATAAATGGTTGTTCCAAACCCAGTGGTTTAGGATGACCAAAATTTGGTGAAAATCCCTTCCTTGAAAATGTCTTTGGCATAATTAAAACTAGATGATTCTCATCAACCACTTTAGATATTCAGAGTACTAGAGAATACACATGCATAGACATCATTCACCTCCCTTGCATCCCATCCATTTAGTAAGGTCATAGTATAAACATTCTACAAAATGACTCTTCTTTGGTGATATTTTCCAATAACATTTTCTTGAAATCCAACAATAAATTGTTAGATCTGCAAATTTGAGCGATTATTTTTGTATAATCTAAGCGCCCTAGGGGTTTTTCAGCATGCTAAATCCATTTCTGCATTTAGAAATGGATTAAAAAAAAAAAAAAAAATAGTATTTTCATGTAGATTTATGTTAGATTGCGGCAAAAAAAAATCCAATTTATACAATTGTTAGACAACGCCTTTAGTAAGTATGATGTGACACTAGCCCAAGCCTATTTAGAAATATAAATTGTTTTGCATCTTTTAGTGTTCATACAAGCTAGTGGAATAATATGTGCAACATGTATATGTAAGTCACACACTAATAAAATAAAATGAAAAAAAAATTGACATCCAACATATAATAATAATTAAACTATCATATATTTATTTTAATCTTAGGTCTTTTAAACATAAGTGTAATTTCCCCACCCATACACTCGCAAATATGAGACAATTAGTCCACTAACAACACCATTAATAAGAACATCATGCCACAACCAGATGAGCCTATCTTTAATCAAACCACTCATGATGCATATATTGATAATCATGACACAAAGTAGTTAGAATAATTTAACAAATATATAATACTTATCTTTCAACCAAAGATAGTGCAAGGCACTTTCTACTTATGAATGATGTTCCACCCAACTATAGAAATCCAAGGCATATGCCACCTAAGACAAGCCATTAGGGATAGTTATTAAGGTTTAAATTATGGTCTGAGGCTTGACACAAGGGCATTATGCCATAACATTTGTCTTTGGGGTTCATGGGTCATTCGTAGATTCCTAGGCCACTACACAAGTCATCATGCATAGAAAAACTTTAACATGTGAGTGAGATATAATGGAAATTTTGAGTTTTGCAATCACATAAGGGTAGGTTACAAGGTCATAGGTCATGGTCCAAGGTATGCTAGTGGGTCCTAGGGGGTAGTGGTTTAGCATTTTATTCAAGTAGTGGTTAGGTTCATGTTCAGTGTAACGTAGTTATAAATTGAAGCTTCCTTGAGGGTGTGTGATTTTGGTGTGTGGTATTGGGTGGGATATGTGCATGGGTTAGATGTGTTAAGTTAAAGGGATGGATTAGGTTATTGTTTTGGATCAGTGACTATCACAATGTGAAAGTAAGAAGAAATCCTACACACAGCTTTACCACATCGGGAATAATTCCACATGTTTCATGACACCAAAAGAGATTCCTAAAAGGTTAAGAGGATAAACATGGCAATGATAGATACTTTCATTTATCCCAATGGTATCTTATCCAACAATGTTAATGTAAAAGAATCATAAGCTCAATAAGTAACAACAAACAATATGAGACATTAAAGGGGAAATTATGAGTTAGGCAAATGGGTTGGTTGTGTTGATTAGTATCAATTTATACCATTTAGGGATATATTATTGTTAGGTTAATTTCATACCAATATCTTGTCAATAGACCTTCTAAAAAGTAGAGACATTGAGGGGGATGGAATTCAAAACCTCTTTCCTTCAACTAATTAGACAACAATGCAAAATAATGCATCGTCTCTTGAAGTTTCAAATAAAATATCTAATACTTCTTATGAGGATATGAGGAAATAATTTGTGTGGGTTTACATGACATTAAAATCAACATCAAAATATTTGATAATCTATAAATTGGATCTGTTGGTTCTGGATCCTGATTATCTTCCTGATTCATAGGTCTTTGTTTTCAACATTATTTATACCCCATGAAGACTTTACACACCGGAAGAATGTACACTCCACGTGGGGAAGTGCAGGGGGGGTTAGCCCCCCTACGGGGTTCGGGTGAAAGCGGGCCCTCGAAGGAAACTTGTAAATGTATATTGTGATTTCATCGTAAATCTGGATCGTTCATTATAAGGTCACAAATCTGACGGTAGAATTTATGTTAGGGTTTTTTTTCCATAGAAGGAAACCCTCTTTTATGAGGGAAATGTATTGTGGCTATGTATCATTATGAATATTGTATTCTAAGTGAGGAGACTGTAAGAGAAAAAAGAGGAAGTTACAGTGGGTGTGCTATAGTTTGTATCCCTTCATTTGTTGGATAATAATAAAGGAAGGACTTGCAAATTTCTCTGGTGGACATAGCCCACACTGGGTGAACCACGTATATCTCTGTCTCTATTGTATTGTGTATATTCTATGTTTTATTTATGCATTTGTTTTATTTTATCTCTCTACGATCTTGTTTTTCTAACAACTAGTATCAGAGAGAAAGGTAACTCATAGGAAAAGAGGGTTCCTGGTTCGAGTGGGAACAATGGCGGAATACGGAAAGTTTAGGGTCAAGAAATTTAATGGCCATAACTACCAGTTATGGAAGATGCAGATGGAAGATTATTTATATCAGAAGTATTTATTCCTACCATTGGGTGGAATAGAAATAAGTTGATGGCCATGAAGGACAAAGAATGGGAGGTTCTTGATAGAAAGGCACTAGGAACGATATGACTGATCTTGGCAGTGTCAGTGGATTTCAATATTTCAAAATAAAATACAACAAACAAGATGATGGATGCATTGGATAAACTGTATGAAAAAACCTCAACATCCAATAAGGTATTTATAATGAAGAGATTATTTAATATGAAGATGTCATAAGGTGGGTCTGTTGCAGATCATTTAAATGAATTTAATACAGTTACTAATCAACTAAGTTATGTAAAAGTGGACATTGATGATGAGGTCAAGGCTCTTGTAATCTTGTGCTCATTGCCAGAAAGTTGGAATGACTTGGTCATGGCTATAAGTAACTCTGTCACTGGTTTAAACACTTTAAAATTTGATGATATTTTTGGTGTTATCCTTAGTGAGGAAATGTAACGGAAAATAACAGGTGGGACATCAGGTAATGCGTTAAACATGGAGAACAAGGGAAGACAAAAGGATAGAGGAAAGGGCTCAGGGAACCGCATAAATTCTAGGAAGGGAAGATCTAAATTCAGATTTGGATCTAATTCTAGGAAGGGAACCGCTGGAATTGTGGGAAGAAAGGACATATGAAGAAACACTGCAGAGCTCCAAAGAAACAAAGAGATGGACAACAGGAGAAAAATCATGAAACAAATGTAATAGGTGATGTGTTACAAGATGCTTTCATTCTTTCTGTAGATAGTATTTATGAGTCTTGAGTAGTATATTCAAGGGCTTTATTTCATGCCACACTGCATAGGAAAATTTTTCTATATTATGTTCAAGGTGATTTTGGACAGGTTCATTTGGGTGATGATGCACCATGAAAAATTATTGGAATGGGAAAGGTAAAAATAAAGCAAAGGAATATAAATCAATGGTTGTTGAAAGAGGTAAGACATGTTC
>JASDQU010100463.1:337215-354046 GCA_032191745.1 Picea mariana | reverse complement strand
AAATCTCTTGAAAACTCTTTCTAAAGATAGATATTGAATTATAATGTCCAATCTAAGATCCACTTTTGATGCAAAGGAGTTAGAGGAGGTGTTCAAGTTGATTTGGCACCTATTTTGGGGGCAATGAATTAGAGTTTATTTCCAAACTTGGAAAATTCAAATTTCATCTTCCTCAAGAGATATCAAACAACCTTGGAAGGCTTTTCTGCACAGCACAGAGGTTCTACATGATCCGAAGACCATAGAATGAAGAATTGACCTCATTTTGAGGATCTCTTCCTCTCCTTTTGTAAAATTGTTTTGAATTTCTATCTTTAGCATATCTGATCCATTCTTCTAGGATCTGAAATTTTATAGTAAATATATAAAGATGAAGATATGAGATGAACTAAGGGTTCAATCTTGGATACATTTTTCTACTGTTATAGACTCTTATTTGATAATAGAATCACAGTCTTATTTTGTCTTCAATATCAGAATTGCTCATGCATCTTATCTTTCTGTACTTTACTTTAGTTTTTCTTAGCTTCTAAAGACTTTCATCTCTTTATTAAGCTCATAAACTTGAATTGAAGGACTTCTTGCTATCTTGTATTGACCCTACACCTATTTGTATTTGGTTATCAAGATTAGTATTCTTCATCCCCTGTTTAAACTATCTTGTCTGATTATTGATTTCTAAAAGCACTGTCTTATTCGAATGTATGATGATTTTTCCATTTCATTAGTCATTGAGTTATCCCATTGTTCCAAGCATACCAAATTTACCATATTCTTGAGTTACCAAGCATATTTGGCCTACAACCCCAAAGAGTTTCTTGGAGTGATAACAAATTGGCGCCGCTGTCGGGGAGAGGAGATTGAAGCTCAGCCTTTCTGGGAGACAACACAGAGTTGATCTTTGATGATAGACAAAGATTAGACATTCTCTTGGTTGTAATCATCTATCTGGCGACTCTATGAAGGATGGATCTGTTGGCGACTCCACTCGTATATAAATGAACCAGATCTTAGCAAAGAGGTATGTGTTCTGCAATTTCTCAAGTATTTATGGTTACCCTCATCCAGTACCTAGTAGAGATGAATGGGAACACAGCCTTCCCAGATTTCGAGGAGAAGAATGGGAAGTACCAGCTGAACATTTGTTGGATTTTCATGAGTTTATTCATCGGCTCCAGATCATACATGAAGATGTTAAGATTAAACTTTTCAAGTATTCATTAGAGGGGATAGCCCTTGATTGGTGTAGGTCTCTTCCAGCTTCAAGCATTCACTCATTGGCAAGTTTTCATTATGCTTTCCAATTTTTTTGTAAAGATGAATTTCCAGCTGAAGGTCTCTTTGAAGTTTGTTGTGATGAATTTGATAAGCATGTTCAGCAGGAAGTAGTCTTTTCTTCTGATTGTCAAGATGAAAATTATGTTGTTAAGGAAGATCTTCATGATACAAATAAGAATTGCATAGTTGTAAATGCATCAGACCTTATCTCTATTACACCTGTTGCCTTTAATTTACATGAAGAAACAGTTAGAGAAGGAGTTTTTTCTACACTTTTTCAAGAGGTTGCCTACGATATGTTTTCACCTGTGATTGGGGAGAAGGATCTGAAGACTATCTGTCTTTCTTTGCAAGATTCAGGATTTTTCTGCTCACCTATTGTTGATAAGTATGCAGATGCAATAGAGCAAACCCTTACTTCAAAGGATGTTGTTTCAAGCAACAACCAGCCCATATATGACATTTATGAATCTGATTTCGACGAGCCTTTTTCTTTGCCCATAAAGGAACGACATCATTTTGTAATCAGCCATTCCATGTTTGCAGAAGACATTGAATATGATGATTTTAATCTGGCCAAGATTGCATGTCTTCTCTTCTGTTTATAACACCTCATGAACAAAAAATTGAAATCACCTACGAAGAAGATATCGAAAAATAAGGGATTAGCAATCCAATCAGCTCACAACTATTTTCAAATTTACAGGAACTAGTTTATGACAACCATATATTAGAAGTCAAAGAAATTCTTGAACAACAAGAAGACTTCAAAGGAAGACATCTATCTACAAACAAAGATCCAGTCATGGAAGGGCAATCATTTTTCATGAATCAGAATGCTTTTGATCTTGATTTTAGAGACCCGATGGCTGATTTGATAGAATTACTTATTTTAGACCCTATGAAAGCTCTAGATTTCATTCATTCATCAATTTCCATGGGTGAGTATGACTTTCTAAAAGCTTATTTATTACTGCTGATATGTTTCAGTTATTTTCTATTAAGAAGTGATAGAGATAAAGTCATCACGGTTTTGAAGTGGCTCAAATGGCTGTTATGGAAATCTGCGTTTACCTGACCACATTTTAGATTTGGTTAGCAGTAGGGATAGGAAAAAGAATAAGATATTCATATGAGAACTTAGATTGTTTTCAGTTATTGGTTGAATAAGCACAACAGGCTACAGGTTGTCCGAAGATAAGTTGCTCGGGACAAATGACTCCATAGCCCAATGGACTGACACAATACAAATTGTAAATGATTGTTGAGCAGGTGGCATAATTTTTGTGTATAATGGAAAGGTAGAGGTCTTCTTGTTCTTGGACCCTCACTGGGAGGATTCCATCCCCGAGTAGGAGCTAGTTGTTATCTCCTAAAATAGCACAATCATTTTTGTCAAATTTAGGTGATAGGGAGATGTCCAAAAAAAATTATTTCTAAATTTTTATAGGCTTGTTAGAGAGCCTATTATTTGTAAATAAACTTGAAATAAACATCGAAATTGATTTTCTTAAGAAAAAGGGAGAGTTACAGGTTTCGGTGGTTTAGGAAAACCTGTGAAGCGTTCATTAACCACCAAAATCCTTGGCTTTCGGTGGTTAAAAGGGAAAAATAATGCCCGATTAACCACTAAAAATGTGTCAACGTGGAAAGATCAGAGCCCGTGTTTTCTCATGATCCAAATGTCAATTGGTGCAATAATGAAATGATAACCACCGAAAATCAAGTGAATTGGTGATGTAAGGTGGTATAATTACTTCTGATCAAAGTTTTGATGCCCTGTAGTACTTGTAAACCTCCACTTATCATTTCGAAGTTATATTCTTGCATACACAGAAATCTATGATTGATCGGTTCGCTTAACTGTTTGATGTTTATGGGGTTCTCATAAATTCAAGTTCCAAGACTATCACCATAATCATTTCCCATTTAACTCATTATTTGAAATCCCTTTGATTGAGCTATCAAGTCCCAGTCCTCTGTGATAATCATTTATATCATATATAGTTTTGGGTTATGCTCTGTTAAGATTATGTCTATCTCACAGAGGCCGAGTCATCCCTATTCCCATGCTCATTAATTCTAAATAGATCCGAGTTCCCTCCTGAAATTGTGCTTGTTGTCTCCCCTAGCCCGCAGGTGTGTTTATTTGCAAGACATGCACAATCAAACTCGGGCAAATGCAAAAGGAGGGACCAGTCCTGAGGACTGAATTAGATGGAACCTGGTATTTGGAGGCACATCCTGAAGTGGCTAACTTTTTCAAGCAGGTTGGATGTTTCTCTTACTGTGAGAAACTGGAAAATTTCCATCAACAACTTTCATAAGCCTTTGCTCTATCATACGATGGGAGGAGAGCCACCATTGGGAAGGAAGAGTTTATAGTGGACGAGGCATCAATTGTAGAGATCACCGGTCTACCTAAGACACGTGAGTATTGGTTCAAGACTACTATACCAGGAAATATAGAATTCATATCCTATCTACAACCTCAACACAAAACTCCTATCTGGAAGAAGGATATACCTATGTCATTTCTGGAGACAAAGTGGCAAGATTTTCTCAAGGCTATTTTTGCCTACATTACATGTGAGGGTAGGTATAACAGAGTTATGTTTTACCATTTTAAACTGCTTACTCATTTTATTGGAAGGGTCTCTATCAACCTCCCTCATTACCTTCATAAGGCGCTTACTAAAATGGCTCGACAAGTCAAGGTTAAACCAGGTAAGGTAGACAGTAAATTATCACATCAAGGTTTAATTACTTTGATAGTCAGAGAGTCTTTGAAGAAAAAGGATGTTGATTGGAACTTTTTCTTGTTTTGGAACAAGTTTCACACTGACCTGTAGCTAGACAACAAAGGGAAAAAACCTACACCTAATAAATCACTCACCCCTAACAGCAGCAGGAGGAAGAGGAGAGCCATTTCACCTCCTCAGACTGAAACACATACATCTTCTGTCAAGCATAAGATGACCAAAAGGAAATTTAATTTTGGAAAAGAGGGTGAATAGACCGAGGGTCTTGCTGAGGGAGATAATCCTCTGAACCTACCACATAGTGACTCAGAGCCGGAGCAGGATCCAGCAGAGAAACAAGGTGATGTACAGACTGAGCAATTGGTTGAAGCATACCCTAATCTTCCATCCCCAAATCCCCCTCAGGAATAGAATAGACCCTTGGTAGAAGCATCTGCTAGCAGACCAAGACCAGCCAGGTCACATAAGAGAAACCAACTCCTTAAGAAGGTTTATGAGTTAGAAGTCTTTGAGAAACAAATCAAGAAGAAAAATGTAGAGTTAGCTGATAAGAATGTGGAATTGTACGATATCAGTCAGGATGTCATGGATAAGTATGATAAGACTCTGGACAAAAATAAATTGTTAATGAAGGAGAACACTAAGTTGAACAGACAACTCAGACTCCTAAGACTTAAGATGAAAGAGACTCAAACTCCAACTCCCAAGCACTCAGGGTTAGAAACCCTAGCGAAATTGGCTACTTCCTTAGAGAAGGAAACAGAACCTCTTACACAACAGATTGAGGTTTCTAGCCCTATACAAGGAGGAGGAGCATCACCAAAGATACCTTGAACACTCATCGAAGAAGCAAGGTATTTCAATTTTTCAATTTTTCAATTTTGGTTAAAGCTAAGCTTTCGGTGGTTTAGGCGAACAGGACGACAATTCATTAACCACCGAAAGCAGAGCTTTTCGGTAGTTAATACACCCAGATGCTAGCTATGTTAACCACTGAAACCTGTCATTTGCCAGAGAAAGAGTATTTTTTCCTAGATAGAAGTTTTTCTCAGCCAAATCTCTCGAAAACTCTTTCTAAATATAGATATTGAATTATAATGTCCAATCTAAGATCCACTTTTGATGCAAAGGAGTTAGAGGAGGTGTTCAAGTTGATTTGGCACCTATTTTGGGGGCAATGAATTAGAGTTTATTTCCAAACTTGGCAAATTCGAATTTCATCTTCCTCAAGAGCTATCAAACAGCCTTGGAAGGCTTATCTGCACAACACAGAGGTTCTACATGATCTGAAGACAATAGAATGAGGAATTGACCTCATTTTGAGGATCTCTTCCTCTCTTTTTGTAAAATTGTTTTGACTTTCTATCTTTAGCATATCTGATCCATTCTTATAGGATCTGAACTTTTATTGTAAATCTATAAAGCTGAAGATATGAGATGAACTAAGGGTTCAATCTTGGATACATTTTGCTACTGTTATACTCTTATTTGATAATAGAATCACAGTCTTCTTTTTTCTTCAATATCATAATTGCTCATGCATCTTATCTTTATGTACTTTACTTCAGTTTGTCTTAGCTTCTAAAGACTGTCATCTCTTTTTTAAGCTCATAAAATTGAATTGAAGGACTTCTTGCTATCTTGTATTGACCCTACACCTAGTTGTATTTGGTTATCAAGATTAGTATTCTTCATCCCCTGTTTAAACTATCTTGTCTGATTATTGATTTCTAAAAGCATTGTCTTATTCGAATGTATGATGAGTTGTCCATTTCATTAGTCATTGAGTTATCCCATTGTTCCAAGCATACCAAATTTACCATATTCTTGAGTTACCAAGCATCTTTGGCCTACAACCCCAAAGAGTTTCTTGGAGTGATAACAATTTCATACCTATATCTTTGTTTAATGTCTATAAGTTCATCACAAAAATTATTGCTTCCGGGCTTAAGGAGACATTGGCCTCTTGCATTTCAATAGAACAATTCAGGTTCTTAAAGGAAAGATTGATCTTTGATGCAATAGGGATTTCACAATAATGTTTGCATACTTGCAAGACTAAAAAGTTTAATTATATCATCCTTAAACTAGATCTAAAGAAATATTATGACAAGGCGAGTTGGCAGTTTCTTAGGATGATGTTGATACAAATTGGATTAAAATGGGAAGTGACATAATGGATAATGGGTTGTGTGTCTAGTGTTAATTATGTGGTCTTGATAAATGGTTCCCCCACCGAATTATTTAAAAGTCATATAGGTTTGAGACAGGGATTCCCTCTCTCACATTTACTCTTTCTCCTGGTGGTGGAGGGCCTTAGAAGACTTTTAAAGAAGGCATGTACAGAAGGGAGTTTCAAAGGAATGAATATTGCTATAGGCATTATCATTTCACATTTATTTTTCCTTGATGATGTTTTAATTCCAGGCTCAGGAAATCATGAGGACTGGGTTGCCTTCAAACTTATCCTAGCTAGTTTTTGCAAGTCCTTGGGCATGGAGATAAAATGTCAAAAGTCCTGCATTCTTGTTCATAATATAGATGATAGGATAAAATCAAGGCTAATGGATCTTTTTGATATTCTGATGATTGATATGGAACAAGGGATGAAATACATTAGATTTTTCATAAAGAAAAACACGTATAGGATCAATGACTGGATTTGGTTGATACAAAAACGGGAGAAGAAGCTAATTCATTGGACATACTGTTGGTTATATTTGGGGGGAAGATTATTCCTAGTAAATTATGTCCTCCAAAACACGCAAGTTTATTGGCTCAGTATTGCTAAAGTCCATGTTAACATCATAAATAAACTTAGTCAAAAATTTTCTCTCTTTCTATGGAAAGGAGTAAAGAATCCCTCGGGATTTCACTTAGCAAGTTGGGATAATATTTCTAAACCCAAAGCTTCTGGTGACTGGGGTATTTTAAATCTTCACTAGTTTGCAAAATCTTTAGCTACAAAATATTTATAGAGAGAATTGTTTGGTTCAGTTCGTTGCAGCAAAGCTATGATCAAAAAATACTTGAAAGGATTTGATGTCATCTTCTAGTTGAGGATGGAAGGATATAAATTTCTTGTGGCATCTAATTTATGGAAACATATTTTGGGTTGTTTTCCAATTTTGAAGTGATGGTGTTCTTGGAATGTTGTTTTTGGTTCAAGATTTTTGGCAGGCCAAGACCCTTTCATTGGTTGCAACTCCTATTATAAGATTTCAATTGAGTTGATTAAGTTGCTCCAAGATGCACATACTTATTCTTTGGCACACATCACAAAACCTGTAGTTCATAATCCCTTGGACATGCTGGGTGGATTTCTTCAGTAGATTTAGGCCTAGAAGGTTCATTTTCCTTGGAATGGGATGTATATCTGTCAATTCTTAGAGGTAGTGGAATTTCTCTGAATAATGAATAGGATACAATTAGTTGGTCCTGGAATAAGTCCTCAGGAAAGGATACAACTAAACAATCTTATGAAGCCTTGGTATAACAACATAGTAATGAGGAGCCTTGCTGGTGGTATCAAGTAATAGAGAAAGTAAAGATCCCTACCAAAATTATCTGTTTTATTTGTCTTTTCCTAAAAAACTCGGGTCCTCACTGGAGAGAAATTATATAATTAGAGGAGGTATAGGCCCTTCGGTATGTCCATTGTGCTTACATGATGAGGAAACAATTGTGCACTTGTTTGTCAATTGCTCAATTTCACAACTCATCTAGATGCGAGTTCTTAAACAACTACATATCAAAGGATATTGGGATCATCCTTCATTACAAGAAAATTTCTTTACTAGTTCCTTACCTTTCCAAATCACAATTCAATTCCTTTCCATATACTTTGGGGAATTTGGAATTACATGAATAAAATTTTATTTCAAGATTTTCCCCAGAATGAAGGCTTGTTCTATAGAATAATTTTGATGTCACTAAAGGAATACAAGGATGTTTCTAAAGGTATCATTCTGGACTATATGTTATCCCCGGTGTACTTTGAAAACAAGCCTATTAGATTCTTCGATGGAGTTGCTTCTGGAGGTAAATGTGGAGTTCAAATTTTTCTTAAGTTATTTCAGAACATGTTATCAAATCTACACTTCTTGTTGGTGAAGATACTAATATTAAGGAAGAGATTCTTTGGTTATGGGGACTAATCACTCTGGCAAAGATTATACATATTAATGAATTAATGATTGTAGGTGACTCTAAGGTGATTATAGACTTGTTTGAAGGTAAATGCATAATTCTCTCACAGGTTCTAAATCCTTGGCAATAGAATATACATGAATATAAATCTATTTTCACTTGGCTTCACAACCTGCATATCCATAGGAAATTTAACTTTATAGAAGATTCATTGTCCAAAGAATATCTGGTTCAACATTCTGGTTGCTTACAATTTGAAGAATTTGTAAAGGATACTCTGGTCAGGATTGATAAACTCTATATCTTCTAAAGGATGCCAGGAAAGATAGATGATCAAACAATTTTATGTCTTTTTTGTCAATTACTACTAAGTGTATATATGTTGTAAATGAAAAAGAAAAACATAAGAGAAAAATAGAATTCATATGCAAGCATGTATTAAGTTACAAGGTCATAGTTTTTTTGGCGATATATAAGCCTCATTACAATTTACATTTTGTACATGGAAAGTTTCCTTTGATTCAAATTTGAATATCAATGGAACTTCTTTTTTCTATTTGAAAAAAAAAGTTAATTATTATGTTTTATGTTTTCCTTAATATCTCCCTCCATGTTCATATGTTTTCCCTAATATTTCCCCTCATCCTCATAAATGGGGATGGGCCTATATTAGGGAAAATATAATCTCCCTCATACTCTCATATATGAGGGTGGGGGTGAGGGTGAGATATAGGGGAAAATATATGGGGGTGGAGATAAGGGGATATATTAGAGAAAACACCACGCCATCCCCATATCCCGATCTCCTCATACCCCCATCCCCATCTATTTTCTCCAATATCAACCGCCACCCTTACCTTCATATATGAGGATGATTATGTTTTCCATAATATATTTCACCTATTCACCCACTCTCTCTCGGAGCATGGAATAAAGATATATATTTACCTCTCAAATTAAAAAAAAAAAAAAATCATTTTTTTCATCTAACCTAAAATCAGGACGCATTGAAGTTTAGAGTTCAATATTTGGAACTCCTTAAAGAATGGAAATTGCATTACTCTTTTGCTTACCATTTTTACCCAATCACATGAACCTTTTTTTTTTAAATATATTTAATATTTTAAAATATTTACTCCATTAAATATTAGAGTTTTATGAAAATTTTCATCTATGTTTTGTTTAAAACTAGAGATATATCATAAATGGTTGTTCCAAACCTAGTGGTTTAGGATGACCAAAATTTGGTGAAAATCCCTTCCTTGAAAATGTCTTTGGCATAATTAAAAATAGATTATCCTCATCAACCACTTTAGACATTCAGAGTACTAGAGAATACACATGCACAAACATCATTCACCTCCCTTGCATCCCATCCATTTAGTAAGGTCATAGTATAAACGTTCTACAAAATGATTCTTCTTTAGTGATATTTTACGAGAACATTTTCCTGAAATCCGACAATAAATTGTTAGATCGGAAAATTTGAGCGATTATTTCTATATAATCTGAGTGCCCTAGGGGTTTTTCAGCATGTTAAATCCATTTTTGCATTTAGAAATGGATTTTAAAAAAATAAAAAAATAGTGTTTTTATGCAGATTTAAGTTAGATTGTGGCGAAAATAAATCCAGTTTATACAATTGTTAGACAACGCCTTTAGTAAGTATGATGTGACACTAGCCCAAGCCTATTTATAAATATAAATTGTTTTGCATCTCTTAGTGTTCATACAAGCTAGTGGAATAATATGTGCAACATGTATATGTAAGTCACACACTAATAAAATAAAATGGAAAAAAAAATGACATCCAACATATAATAATAATTAAACTATCATATATTTATTTTAATCTTAGGTATTTTAAACATGAGTGTAATTTCCCCACCCATACACTCACAAATATGAGACAATTAGTCCACTAACAACACCATTAATAAGAACATCATGCCACAACCAGTTGAGCCTATCTTTAATCAAACCACTCATGATGCATATATTGATAATCATGACACAAAGTAGTTAGAATAATTTAACAGATATATAACACTTATCTTTCAACCAAATATAGTGCAAGGCACTTTCTACTTATGAATGATGTTCCACCCAACTATAGAAATCCAAGGCATATGCCACCTAAGACAAGCCATTAGGGATAGTTATTAAGGTTTAAATTATGGTCTGAGGCTTGACACAAGGGCCTTATGCCATAAATTTTGTCTTTGGGGTTCATGGGTCATTCGTAGATTCCTAGGCCACTACACAAGTCATCGTGCATAGAAAAACTTTAACACGTGAGTGAGATATAATGGAAATTTTGAGTTTTGCAATCACATGAGGGTAGTTTACAAGGTCATAGGTCATGGTCCAAGGTATGCTATTGGGTCGTAGGGGGTAGTGGGTTACCATTTTATTCAAGTAGTGGTTAGGTTCATGTTCAGTGTAACGTAGTTAGAAAATGAAGCTTCCTTGAAGGTGTGTGAGTTCGGTGTGTGGTATTGGGTGGGATATGTGCATGGGTTAGATGTGTTAAGTTAGAGGGATGGATTAGGTTATTGTTTTGGATCAGTGACTATCACAATGTGAAAGTAAGAAGAAATCCTACACATATCTTTACCACCTGGGGAATAATTCCACATGTTTCATGACACCAAAAGAGATTCCTAAAAGGTTAAGAGGATAAACATGGCAATGATACATACTTTCATTTATCCCAATTGTATCTTTTCCAACAATGTTAATGTAAAAGAATCATAAGCTCAATAAGTAACAACAAACAATCTGAGACATTAAAGGGGAAATTATGGGTTAGGCAGATGGGTTGGTTGTGTTGATTAGTATCAATTTATACCATTTAGGGATATATTATTGTTAGGTTAATTTCATACTAATATCTTGTCAATAGACCTTCTAAAAAGTAAAGACATTGACAGGGATGGAAGTCAAAACCTCTTTCCTTCAACTAATTACACAACAATGAAAAATAATGCATCGTCTCTTAAAGTTTCAAATAAAATATCTAGTACTTCTTATGAGGATATGAGGAAATAATTTGTGTGGGTTTACATGACATTAAAATCAACATCAAAATATTTGATAATCTATAAATTGGATCTGTTGGTTGTGGATCCTGGTTATCTTCCTGATTCATAGGTCTTTGTGTTGAACATTATTTATACCCCATGAAGACTTTACACACCAGAAGAATGTACACTCCTCCACGCGGGGAAGTGCAGGGGGGGTTACCCCCCCTACGGGGTTCGGGGGAAAGCGGGCCCTCGAAGGAAACTTGTAAATGTGTATTGTGATTTCATCATAAATCTAGATCGTTCATTATAAGGTCACAGATCTGACGGTAGAATTTATGTTAGAGTTTTTTTCCTTAGAAGGAAACCCTCTTTTATGAGGGAAATGTATTGTGGCTATGTATCATTATGAATATTGTATTCTAAGTAAGGAGACTGTGAGAGAAAAAAGAGGAAGTTACAGTGGGTGTGCTATAAGTTGTATCCCTTCATTTGTTGGATAATAATAAAGGAATGACCTGGAAATTTCTCTGGTGGACCTAGTCCACATTGGGTGAACCACGTATATCTCTGTCTCTATTGTATTGTGTATGTTCTATGTTTTACTATGAATTTGTTTTATTTTATTGCTCTACGATCCTGTTTTTCTAACAACTGGTATCAGAGAGAAAGGTAACTCATACGAAAAGAGGGTTCCTGGTTCGAGTGGGAACAATGGCAGAATATGAAAAGTTTAGGGTCAAGAAATTTAATGGTCATAACTACCAGTTATGGAAGATGCAGATGGAAGATTATTTATATCAGAAGGATTTATTCCTACCATTGGGTGCAATAGAAAAGAAGTTGATGTCCATGAAGGATGAAGATGGGAGGTTCTTGATAGAAAGGCACTAGGAATGATACGACTGAGCTTAGCAGTGTCAGTGGCTTTCAATATTTCAAAAGAAAATACAACAAATGAGCTGATGGATCCATTGGATAAACTGTATGAAAAACCCTCAGCATCCAATAAGGTATTTATAATGAATAGATTATTTAATATGAAGATGTCATAAGGTGGTTCTGTTGCAGATCATTTAAATGAATTTAATACAGTTACTAATCAACTAAGTTCTGTAAAAGTGGACTTTGATGATGAGGTCAGGGCTCTTTTAATCTTGTGCTCATTGCTAGAAAGTTGGAACGACTTGGTCATGGTTGTAAGTAACTCTGTCACTGGTTCAAACACTTTAAAATTTGATGATAATTTTGTTGTTATCCTTAGTGAGGAAATGAGACGAAAAAGAACAGGTGAGACATCAGGTAATGCGTTAAACATGGAGAACAAGGGAAGACAAAAGGATAGAGGAAAGGGCTCAGGGAACCGCATGAATTCTAGGAAGGGAAGATCTAAATCCAGATTTGGAAAGATACAGTGTTGGAATTGTGGGAAGAAAGGACATATGAAGAAACATTGCAGAGCTCCAAAGAAACAAAGAGATGGACAACCGGAGAAAAATCAGAAAACAAATGTAATAGGTGATGTGTTACAAGATGCTTTGATTCTTTCTGTAGATAGTATTTCTGAGTCTTGGGTAGTAGATTCAAGGGCTTTATTTCATGCCACACCCCATAGGAAAAAGTTTCTATATTATGTTCAAGGTGATTTTGGACAGGTTCATTTGGGTGATGATGCACCATGAAAAATTATTGGAATGGGAAAGGTAAAAATAAAGCAAAGGAATATAAATCAATGGTTGTTGAAAGAGGTAAGACATGTTCCAGATATAAGGAAAAATCTAATTTCAATAAGGCAATTGAAAAGTGAAGGTTGTATATCCATGTTTACAAATAAGGTGTGGAAGGTCACCAAAGGATCATTGGTGTTAGAAAAAGGACAGAAGGTAGGTACGTTGTATTTATGTATTGGTAATACTAGCTCTTCTATCTCTTTATCTTCTACAAGAGTGGATACAACACTGTGGCATCATAGGCTTAGACACATGAGTGAGAATGGGATGTAGATACTTCGCAAAAGAAATTTGTTGCCATATCTTAAACAAATTGATTTGGATTTATGTGAGCATTGTGTTTATGGAAAACATAAGAGAGTCAGATTTCTCAGAGTCANACTTTTAAGAAATGGAAAGATTTGGTTGAGAATGAGATAGGAAAGCAGTTGAAGTGTCTCAGATCAGAAAATGGAGGTGAATATTGCAGAAAGGAGTTTGATGATTATTGTTCATACCACGGGATTCGTAGAGAGAATAAAGTTCCAGGAACACTAGAAGAAAATGGTGTGTCAGAAAGGATGAACAGGACAATCATGGAGCGTGCAAGGAGTATGAGATTGCATGTTGGTTTTCCCTTACAGCTCTAGGAAGACGTTGTAGATACTATTGTTTAATTAAAAAACAAAGGACCTTCAAGCTCTTTGGATGGTAGAATTCTAGAGGAGGCATGGATAGGTAAAAAGGTAAACTATTCTTTTTTGAATACTTTTGGTTGTGAATAATTTGTCCACATTGATAAATAAAATAGAACAAAGCTTGAGGAAAAATCCAATAAGTGTGTCTTTATTGGATACGGTGTTAATGATTTTGGTTATCGTTTATGAGATTACGAAAATAACAAAATCATTAGGATTAGAGATTTCATATTCAATGAGAAGGTCATGTACAAATATTAGTTGCAGGGAAATATACAAGAAAAATAAAAACCAGAATACACAATGCTTGATGAGATCACTGAAAAATAAATTCCAAAGGAACTAGAAAAGAAAAATGTACAACAAAAGGAGCAACATGTACCTCAAAATCCTGCACTTGTTGTTAGAATATCTACCAGGTTAAGTAGACCCGTTGAACGATACTCTCCTTCATTGTATTATTTTTTGTTGACTAATTCTGGTGCATCAAAATGTTATGAAGAGGAAATGCAGGTAGACACCAAAAAGAAGTGGGAGAAAGGAATGAAAGAGGAAATGGATTCCCTGGTAAATAACCAGACTTTGGATTTGGTTCAGTTTCCTACAGGAAAAAGAGCATTACAGAACAAATGGGTTTACAAGTTGAAGGAAGAAGATGGAGGCAAAAAGCAGTACAAGGCTAGACTTGTTGTAAAGGGGTTTGCACAAAAGAAAGGTATAGATTTTGATGAAATATTTTCTCCTGTTGTTAAAATGACTTCAATTAGGACTATTTTAATTCTTGTGGCAGTAGAAGATTTTCATCTTGAACAGTTAGATGTAAAAACAACTTTTCTCCATGGGGATTTGGAGGAAGATATTTATATGTAGTAGCCACATGGGTATGAGTGTTAGAATATAATGAATATGCTCGTTTAACCATATAAAATATCACTATTGTCACCCAACCATAGGCCGAAGCCACCCTCGAGCACCTTAACCTTGACAGAGAATCATTCTGGAAGAAAACCCTAGACTAGATAGCCAAACAAAGGTGGCGCACCTTTCTCCAAGGATAGTGCACCTAGAAAGAGTAACAAGAGCTTATCAGAGAGTCCAAACCATAACCAAGAGAGAGTCCAAGACAAAACCAAAATCTGATAGCTACAGGCTGCAACGACAGCTCTCCTCCAAACTTGAGTACAAACTACCCAACTGCAGTGCACATAAGTGTTTCTTCTGTAGTTCTGAGAATGTTGGCCAGAATGAAGATTGGCCTCCTGTATTTATACTAATTTTGGCAGACTACCTGAAGAACACACGACCCACACTAAGAGGGGGGGTGAATTAGTGTGTGGTCTATTCTAACTTTTTCTTTTTTCAAGTTACCAATTAAAACATAAATGAACATATTAAGAATAATCAAATCATAATTACAATGGACACAAAGACAACATATGTTTGTATAAGCTTTTGTATAATTGATATGAACATAGTAATACAAATATATGTGAGAGAGGATTTTATTTTTAGCACCAACTAAAGTTTTAAGCACCAACTGAAATAAGGAGCACCAACCCCTTGGAGAGCACCAACTCTCTACCAAGACCCAGCTTGGCGCAAGACCCAACTTGTTGCAAGTGTCAGCTTGCTGATAGAACCTAGTCTATCCAACTAGAGTTTATTCTACTCTAGTAGTATTGATCCATTATAGAATCAATTATATCTTATGATCAAAAGTATATCATAAGACTCTCATCACCGCATTTCATCTATGTTCTTTTACATTTTCTTTCCTCTGATGTATTCTTGGAATCTGCTTCTACTTATTTAACTTATGTTCTGAACTGCATTTTATCTTCTATTATGGACTGCAGAGACACAATCTTCTCACCACTTTTTCGCGTTTATATAATCTTCAAACTGGTGTGAAATTTAGAACAATGTGTCCCTTTATTTGAACCATTGTACCTTTTCATTTAAAATGATAATCTAAACTTTAATTAATATCATTTTTCTTTTTATTCTTTATCCATATTTTCATGATTTATTCTCTTTTAATCATGACTTTGTATCGGTTCATTTTTGTCATAAATTGATCACAGTCATGGATCAATTTAATCCTTTATACTCGATGCCTAATCTCTGTTATATTTACAGAGACCAGATTATGTGAACGCGTTTCCTTCAAACCATCATATATGTTTTTGCATTACAGAACCACAGACTTACTAAATATAGTGATGTATAACCGTTTCCTTTTTTTTTTTTTAACTTCTTATGTCATGTGACCAATGGTGGTGACCAAATGCTAACCTTGAATGAGTGCTTGAGTGATTTACCAAATCAACGGTCGTAATTAAATATCCTGATGAGATGGACGACTGATGGGATTTTGGTACTTTTCCCTTCGAGTTATCGTGAATTCCAATATTACCCACTAATATGGACGACTGTCGGGATTTCGGCACTTTTCCCATCGTGTCTTCATGACTTACTACATTGCAAAATTCCTGATTATGATATTTCCGATACAATCGGATGACTCACGTTTATCTCGCAGAGATATGTCAACAGTCCACCTTAAATCTTAACCCGATCCCTTCTTTCCTTAATCGAACGACTGTGTCTTAATCAAGCATTGATATGTGTGGCTGTCAGGATTTCGTTGTTTTTTCCTTTGAATCTTTGTGACCTCCAATAATCCCTTTTGGTGTTTCTGCGTTCGAGACTTCGTGATGTTGGAGTTTTTGCTTACAATGAAATCTCTTGAAGTGGTAACTCTCGATACTATGGATCATGTAACACGTGTCCCTTTTGAATTTTCGGCATTCGAGACTTCCAAACTATAGAGTATTTTCTTAGTGTTGAAATATCCCGAAGTAGGACTCCCGGAGTAACGTAAACGCTTATGTCACTTGATGATGTGTCACCAACCTATTGGCTTCCATGTGTGATATATATTTTTTCTTGATTTTCATGTACCTGAAATGTTGTATCATCTTGACACTTGTCAGTGTCTTATTGTGCCACGTGTCCTTAGCTGATGTGGTCTATTGATTTGTTTTGCCTTGGTTCAAATCCAACGGCTCTCCAATGCTTTCAAGATCCAACGACCCACAATTCTATCGCGATTTTGCGTTTCACTATTTGGAAGGTTAGCACTTCTAGTTTTTGACTTTCCAATCAACGAAGTGTTGAACCAATGCCATGTGTCCTCTGGCTCAATG
>JASDQU010100463.1:325253-337013 GCA_032191745.1 Picea mariana | reverse complement strand
CATTTCAATTCTTTGGAGTGTTAACTAACTCCTGGGCTTATCCTCCTGATATTTTATCATAGGATTGTTGATCCTATCGTGATAAAAATAATCATGAATTTCTTTTGTAACTTGATATACTATCCAATGAACTCTTCCTTCTAAGATTTGGTCTTCATACTGCTCGCTTGTCCTGTTTTCTCCTCCTCCTGAGCTTGCGCTTTTCCTTCTCTGCATAATGTATGACATTTTTTGCTGACTGATATACTGTTGACATCAATGACAATCTCATATGTCATTTAACAATAGATCATCCGATCGACTTTTGACATCAATGACTGTTGACATCAATGACAATATTTCCAACAATCTCCCCCTTTTTCATTGAGGTCAACACACTAACTTCATATACAAAACTCCCCCTATGTTGATCCTTTCCTTTTATGAATTTTTCCTTTATATGAATTTTCTCTCCCCCTTTGACATCAATGGAAAAGGGTTTATTCTCCTATGATCTATCTGTATAACTACTTCTCTGACCAATGGCAACTCCTTCTGCAATCAATATTTTTCTATTATAACATAATGACTCCTTCTGTCGTTGATTGCTATCTCCCCCTAATATATTCAATACATATTTGTTTTAAGGGGTTTTGCAAAAATATCGGCCACCTATGGTAAGTTATGTATGTTACTGACGAGACTGACCTTGGGTAAATCTTCCTACATACATGTTCTGCTAATCATAGCTGAATGAATCCCCCTGTCATTATGCTTTCTCTCTTTCTGACTATTCTCCACCTTTATTTCTGAAAAGGTAGATCTTCTTGGCAGGGTTTCTTCCCCTGTTGATTTACTAACCTCTTATCTTAGTTGATTGGGATTTTTTTGTGTTTCATATGAGTAGTCTTCTTGATACAAATTTTTGTAGTGATCGAGTCTTTTAAAGATTTAATCTAATTAATTTCTTATTTACTAACCAAAACTTCCCTCAAATTTTTACTGACTGTTTTACCCCTTTGTTTCTTAAAAGGATAGCTTTTTTTGACAGGGTTTCTTCTCTTGTTATTTCTGCAGGATGTCATGTACCTCTTTGTACATCAAAATGTTTCTTCTATTGATGCTTGTTTCCTACAGAACACAACGCAATTGTTGGTCATCTTATTTCAAACAACCCTTGAATCTATCCATTGATTCTCATCGGTCTCTAACTAAGATACCAATTTGTTTTTGTATCATCCACCTTGACATTTGCACTCTCATCATCATGGTTGTTATTGAAAGCAGATTGTGGCTCCATTTTCTAGTGTGGTGATCAGTTTATCAATTAGTGTAATAACATATTCTCATTTGTCAATCTTGACATCCATCTCTTCAAATTGGATCTACAATTTGAACTATCCATTTTTGAACTAATCTAAACTTACATGAGATGCTTCAATAGTGCTATAAAGGTAAACCTTACTTCCAAAGACTTAGAAGTTTTTTACAGAATGAGATTTCCCAAAACATGGTTCACAAGGAGTTTTGTTACTATCAATCCTGAGCAGACCTCTATTCATCTGAGTATTGATGTGCTTACATCATCCCTTTATAAAACTTTTTCTTGTAGTTGGGTTTTTCCTTCTTCTGACTTTGATTTATTTTTATTTTCTTCATCTTCACGGTCCTCCTTAGGATAGTGGCACTTGGATGCAAAATGACCAACTTTTCCACAGTTGAAACATTTGAAAAGAGGCTTTCATTTGTACTTCTCTTATCCTTTCTGGCGTTTCCTAGTGAAATTGGCTTTTTCCACATCAGATTCTTCATGTTGTTCTAGCATTGAAAATTCATTTTCAACGTCATTATTATGTGCACCAGAAGATTCTTTATCCTTGTCTTGAGAATATCCCCTATTAGAAATTTTATCCTCCAAACTCCTATTGTTAGCTTCCTCAATTTCAGGAGCAATATTTTCCTCATCTATCTTATTTGGTACTTTGGATTTTATTTTCCATGTCTTCTTATTTACTCTTGTTGTCATATTGTGTGAAGAATTTCTCATTGATTGTTTTCTTGAGTTCCAACAGTTATAGGATATTTGGCCATATCCACCACAAATATAGCATCTCATAGTGTAACAATGTGCAACAATATGTCCAACATGATTGAAGTTCCAACATCTTATACTATTGTTGAACCTACCAAATTGTTTTCCTCCCTGATGCCTACAGTCCAAGTCTTTATGACCATATTCATTACAAGAAAAACAATAACCTTTAAAGACACTCTCATACCTTCTTTAATTCATCCATGAAGGTGTCTCCCTTATGAACTTACTTTGAGGACTATGAATAGCTTTTGAATGTCTTCCATGATCAGATGTTTTGAATTTTGTAGTGTTTCTTTTATTTCTTGAATGTGAAGAAACTTAATCATACCTGCTTTTACTTTTTGAAAATGAAGGAGTTGTTTCAGAACTGTCTTCAACCTTTACAACTGAAGGAACTATGTCAGACTTGTTTTCACCTTTTACAAATGAAGGACCTGCATCATATTTCTTAGGGATAATGATATTTTCCTTATTGTATCCAAGGCCATATTTGTCACTTGGTGATCTCTGACTATCCAGGATCTCATCTAGGGTCATGGAGTTGATCAAGAACTTGTTTTGGGTGTCTAACTTCTGAACCTTCTTTCTAAGATTCACAACTTCTGCTTCCAGCTCATGATAGGATTCTTCCTTTTTGTCCAACTGGTTCCTTACTAACTCTTCTCTCCTTTTGGCTTCTTCAAGTTGGATTTTAAGATTGATATATTTTTCCCTTAGTTCTTTTAGATCTACAATGTTTTTTCTTGAGACATCATCTTCCTTCTTTTCTTGTTTTGCTTGACTGATTTCATTTTTAGTCTGTTGATTTTCTCTTCATTTTCTTCTGTTAGACCAACAACTTTTGTTTTCAATCTTTTGATCTCATATTTTTTGTTTTCTAACTGAATCTTTTGCTCATATATGATTTCTTTATTGTATTTGAGCTTTTCTTTTATTTCCAGGATATGCTTCTGATTTCCAAGATCGTCATTTTCCTTCTCCTTTTCTTTGACTTGATTAATTTCTTTCTTCAACTTCTCAATCTCCTCTTATTTCTCTTCTAACTGGTTGTCCTGTTCATATATTATCTTATCACATTCCTTGAGCATTTCCTTTATTTTCAAGACATGTTTTTTATTCTTTTCAAGGAATTCTTGAGTGTAGTCATGAAGATAGCTATAGTTTGATTCATTATGCTAATAGAGGTATTCATGGAAACTCAAATCAACCTTTTATTTGGCCTTTGATAGTTATTCTTCTTCTTCTTCCATGGGATAAATGCTAACATAACATTTTTTTATTGTATCTAAGTCTTCTTCTTTACTTGCAGAGGAGGATTCAATATCACTGCTATTGCAGTTGAAATATTGTGGGGAGTCCTTACTTTTATTGATGGTTGAGTCTTCATCTTCATCCTTGATAGGAATGTCTTTTGTGTCTTTATTTTTTATTTGATACATATTTTCTAACTTCATCCATAAGTCCTTCGCAGATGTGCATAGTCCTATTCTTGTCTTGACTGTATCTGATAATCCATTGAGAAGAATCTTCAATGACACTTCATTGTTCTTCCTTGCTCTTCTTTGGATTGTAATTTTGGATAGATTCTTTGATGTAGTTAAGTCCCAGGGCTTGCTTACTACTGAATTCCAAACCTTGGATCCTTTTGAATTCAAAAACGATTTCATATTTTCTCTCCATGAGGAATAATCTGTTCCATTGAATAAAGGAGCTTCAATTGCGGAGAGACCCATGTGTCCACCCATTTCTTCAGGATCAGCCTTCCAGTGTTTTAAACTGTGTTTAAAGGAACCTCGCTCTAATACCAATTGAAGAACACATGACCCACAATAAGAGGGGGGGTGAATTAGTGTGTGGTCTATTCTAACTTTTTCTTTTTCAAGTTACCAATTAAAACATAAATGAACATATTAAGAATAATCAAATCATAATTACAATGGACACAGAGACACCATATGTTTGTATAAGCTTTTGTATAATTGATATGAACATAGTAATACAAATATATGTGAGAGAGGATTTTATTTTTAGCACCAACTGAAATAAGGAGCACCAACCCCTCGGAGAGCACCAACTCTCTACCAAGATCCAGCTTGGTGCAAGACCCATCTTGCTACATGTCCCAGCTTGTTGATAGAACCCAGTCTATCCAACTAGAGTTTATTCAACTTCAGTAGTATTGATCCATTACAGAATCAATTCTATCTTATGATCATAAGTACATCATAAGACTCTCATCACCGCATTTCATATCCTCTATTGTTTTACATTTTCTTTCCTCCGATGTCTTCTTGGAATCTGCTTCAACTTATTTAACTTTTGTTCTGAACTGCATTTTAGCTTCTATTTTGAACTGCAGAGACACAATCTTCTCAACACTTTTTCTCATTTATATAATCTTCAAACTGGTGTGAAATTTAGAACAACGTGTCTCTTTATTTGAACCATTGTACCTTTTCATTTAAAATGATAATCTAAACTTTAATTAATATCATTTTTCTTTTTATTCTTTATTCATATTTTCATGATTTATTCTCTTTTAATCATGACTTTGTATCGGTTCATTTTTGTCATAAATTGATCACAGTCATGGATCAATTTAATCCTTTATACTCTATGCCTAATCTCTGTTATATTTACAGAGACCAGATTCTGTGAAGGCGTTTCCTTCAAACCATCATATATGTTCGTGCGTTATAGAACCACGAACTTACCGAATATAGCGATGTATAACAGTTTCCTTTTTTTTTAACTTCCTATGTCATATGACCAACGACGGTGACTAAATGCTAAGCTTGAACAAGTGCTTGAGCTCTTTACCAAATCAATAGTTTTAATTCAATATCCTGACGAGATGGACGACTGACGGGATTTTGGTACTTTTCCCTTCGAGTTATCGTGAATTCCAATATTACAAAACTCACGATCACAAAATCACTGAAACAGTCAGACGGTTCATATTACCCATTGATATGGACGACTGTCGGGATTTTGATGCTTTTCCCGTCGAGTCTTCATGACTTAATGCATTGAAAAATTCCCGATTATGATATCGCCGATACAATCAGATGATTCATGTTTATCTCACGGAGATACATCAATGGTCCACCTTAAAGCTTAATCCAATCCCTTCTTTCCTTAATCGAACGGTTGTGTCTTAATCAACCATTGATATGTGTGGCTGCTGAGATTTCGTTGTTTTTTCCTTTGAATCTTCGTGACCTCCAATAGTCCCTTTCAGCGTTTCGACGTTCAAGACTTCATGATGTTGGATTTTTTTCTTACAACGAAAAACTCTCGAAGTGGTAACTCTCGATACTATGGATCATCTGACACGTGTCCTTTTCAGATTTTCGGCATTCGAGACTTCCAGACTATAGAGTATTTTCTTAGTGGTGAAATATCCCGAAGTAGGACTCCCAGAGTAACGTAAATGCTTACGTCACTTGATGATGTGTCACTAGCCTATTGGCTACCACGTGTCATACATATTCGTGATTTTCATGTACCTGAAATGTTGTATCAACTTGACACTTGTCAGTGTCTTAGTGTGCCACGTGTCCTTAGCTGACGTGGTCTGCTAAGTCATTTTTCCTTGGTTCAAATCCAACGGCCCTCCAACTCTTTCAAGATCCGATGGCCCACGATTCTATCGCTATTTCACGTTTCGCTATTTGGAAGGTTAGAACTTCCAGTTTTTTACTTTCCAGTCAGCAAAGTGTTGAACCAATGCCATGTGTCCTCTGTCTCAACGACCAGGATTCGTTCTCAATCTAATGGTCTAGATTGGATCACGAATTCGCATTTCAATATTTCAATAAGCATGCTCCGTTCTCTCAACTCACAATCTCCGAATTCCCAAAATCCGGTATGCCACTCTCATCAGATCGACAACCCACGTCGCTCCTCCTGATCGACGGTCCTTATCTTATCATGATTTCGTGTTTCGGTATTTCAAAGGTTGGAGCATCTCCCTTCTTCTGACTCTTGATTTCCCGATATTCGATTTCCTAATATCCACTTACATTGGATTGACGGTCCATGACCCTCCATGATCCAATGGTCTAGATCATATCGTGATTTCGCGTTTCGCGAGTTCATGCAACACTGTCTTTGACTTTCCTAATCTGCAAGTCATCGAAATTACAATCACTTGCCACATGTTCTCTTGATCCAACAGATCAGGTCATTTCACTGCTTTGTAGTGTTAACTAAATCCTGGGATTATCCTCCTGAGATTTTATCATAGGATTGTTGATCCTGTCATGATCAAAAATAATCACGAATTTCTTTTGAAACCTGATATACTATTCAATTCACTTTTCCTTCTTAGATTTGGTCTTCATACTGCTCGCTCGTCCTGTTTTCTCCTCTTCCTGAGCTTACGCTTTACCTTCTCTGCATAATGTATGACATCTTCTGCTGAATGATATGATGTTGACATCAATGACAATCACATATGTCATTTAACAATAGATCATCCGATCGACTGTTGACATCAATGACAATATTTCCAACACTGCCTGGGATGAATTCTCATTCTAGGTACTAATTCTTTAGTATATATCATTTCCTTTAGTCGAATTATTCTCTTGGAGGCTAATAACCTAATACAATTCATTCTCTTGAGATGACTTCTCTTCTAGGGTTATTAACCAATTAATTAGGGTTTCTTGTTGCTTCTCAAAATATTCTATTCTCGTCAGGTTTACACGTGGAGGTAAATACTTCCCACAACTACCATAATATCAACACTCCCTCCTAGATAGGGAGGTATTGAAGGTAATGGTATTGAGCACAAACATACCATTCACCTAGTAGCATAAACATAGTCATATAGACTATCTCATGATTATATCATGAGCACCATCATCACTATAAGTGTCATCATCTGCGTCATCTCTCGAAACCATACTCCATTTGGTTAATCAGACATGATGTTGGATAAATCACTCGCTCCACAGAGTGATACAAGAGCCATTCTTCTAATCCATACATATGTCCTAGAAGAATAAATGTCCTCAACCATTTTTTGTCTGGGGAATCTTTGTCCATTGATCATCCATCTAGTTGATAATCATTTCCAATACGACTGATATTTTTCAAGGAAATTAGAACAACATCATTCAATAGAACACAATTGTGTCTATCCATAGTAGCACACAACTACAATCCAATGGTACATTGCAACACCAAGTAGCACAAAGATACTTGATTAGTGACATATAGTCACCATCAGTGGAACACATCTACCACAGTAGTATATATCTATCGTCTAGAGACATGCAGTCTCCATAACAATCATATCATCTATTATCAACCTGCACAGAAAACATTGTTATGATATAAACTGAATCAGCTGGGCCATTCTTCCACTCACATCTATGAGATCTGGAAGAGCATCTACCCTCAAAAGGTAAAATATCAATGATGAGATATCTAGACTATTCTTCTCAAGCAAGGAAGAATAACTGTCTTGATTTTTGAGCCTGGACCATTCCCTATCCAGGCCATTCCTCTGGCACTAAACAAAGTGCAACCTGGAGAGAATGAGTCTGCCCTAGGGAATGCCTGTCCTTGATTGTTGAACCTAGACCATTCACCTATCTGGGTCATTCCTCCAACACTAAAAAAAAGTGAAACCTAGAGAGAATGAATCTTCCCTAGGGAATGACTGTCTGGACCATTTTCTAAGGAAATGAGTGTCCTGCACCAACCTCCAAAACAGACCATTCTTCAAAACTGCTCACAACTATGAGCTTCGAAAGAATGATTGTTTGACGAGGCAGACCCATCTTCTTGACCACTACTGAGAGTGACTGTCAAGAAGAGAGATTGTCCTAGACCATTCCCCATGTTGACCACAAGGGGAATAGTTGTCTATGGTACTGACCATTTTCATTATGAAAATGACTATTCGATCCGGACAATTTTCCAAGTTGGGAAATGCCTGTCCGTCAGAAATATCAAACCACTTTGTGAACTGGAAAGAAATTTCTCATCCTGAACCATTTTTCGAACTGAAAAATGACTATCCATAAATCAACAACACATTAGTTCTCCCTCCCAACCTGGGAGTCATCTCTTCCTTTTCAATAAGGAAGTCGTCTCCATGAGATCCATCTTGAGTACGCAAACTCTTTCATCTTGGACAGAGGCTTTACCAAAATGTCTGCTTATCTACTCATCTGTGGAGATATATATATTGGAGAACCACTTTCTCTTTTCTGGACTTCATCATAGAGAATGTAATGCTTGATCTCAAATGTCCTTTGGTATTTCTGGAACACTCGTTTTCTCTGAAGGATTCATATAGCTCTGACCAATATAATATATCATTGTCGGATTCATCTTTGTTTCCTGCTAGCTCATAACATTGTGACAAGAGTCAAACTGGAACATATCCAAGTGGTACTTCTTCTTCCGTCATGAGAGTTTGTCATGGATTAGAAATCCATCATCCCAAGCTTCTGAGTAACCATTCTGATACAATATCTCTGTTATAGAAATTTTTTCACCATGCTTCTATTGTGCATTGGAGGTTCTTTACCAAGTTGTGTTCTTTCATCTGCATACAAGGTTTTATTCTGGTATACCTCAAAGCCTTGAGGTTGCTATACATACTCTTTTTGTTCAAATATTCTGGAGAACAGTCTTTGCACTTGTTTGATGTAGAATCCAACCCATGGATATTACAGATGATATAATGGCTCATGTAGAGGTATGTCTAGTTTACTGGAACAAGCAATCATCATAGTCTTCTCCCTCCATATGGGAGAACTTCTAGTTATGGATCTCACAATGCTTGCATTCATAAGTCTTCCATACATTGTTCTTCATCACAATTTTCATTCCTTCTGCTTGATTTCTTCTCGGGGGTTTAGATCAAGCTATTAGTCTTGTGATTCTTGATATAATGACTGGTTGTTTTAGCTTTTCTTTCTCTCTTGGAATCTTCATGTTCTTCTTCATGTTTCTCTTTAGCTATTGGGTCCATGGAGTTTTCTTATATATTCCATACCCTAAAGATTCCAACTTCTTCCTTTCATCATAGGATCATGGATTTGGATGGACAACCAGGGATACTTTAAGGTTTTTTTCGAAGAAGACTTCTTATAAAGTCGTGTTGCTTTTCATGGTTGCTATCAGGGATAGATAATTCATCATATTTAATGAATCATATTATTTAGGATTATCTCCCTCCTAATCCTTTATTCATGCATGAGTGCATGCTCATCTTTTGGAATTATGTAATCAACTCCCTACAACTAAGAGAGCCCATGCTTCCTTTTGCATCCTTATTGCCTTTTGCAAGTCATAAGTCCTTTTCCAATTTCCTATTGATTTGTTGACTTCTTTTTGTTTTACTTCTTCTAGGTTTCTTCAAGTTTGATTTCTGATTTTGGCTTATCTTGCAGCTGTTACTTATGTAATAGCTTCCACATGAATTGTTACCATGGGTTGTTGATGTACTTAATTCTTTCGTGTGTATTGAATGACTTGTAGTCATTGTGATAACAGTTCTTATTTTGTTGTTCTTCCATAGGTGTAGTTTCTCTTTGAACATCTTATAGATATGCAATACATGTACAGAAACTATGTAAACATGGTATGTACAAGAACTATGAAGAATATTGTTACCTTGTCTTAGAAGAAGAAATATGTTTTATCATGCTTTGTCTTGAGGGTTTTCTTCCTTCATCAACTGATTCTTCATGTGTCTCCTTCCTTTTCTTTATCTTGGGACAATGATTCTTGTAGTGACTATATTTTCGACAGTTGAAGCATTGTATTTTTGACATATCTTTCTCTTGATTTGGCTTCTTCCTTGAGCCAAACTTCCTTTTGTTCCTGAAATTCTTGAATCTTCTTGTGAAGGCTTGATCATCATATTTATTTTGGGGTTTCTCTTTTTCACTGATCCTTGATTCTTCTTGTGCACAACAGGTCCAAAGTTCTTCAAATGTAGGATACTCCTTCCTTGTGTTCATGCTTGCGGAAAATGCATCCCATATCTTGGGAAGACCATTGAGTACTATATTTACCAGTTCCTTCTCTAATATGATCTCTTAAATAGATTGTAGTTGATATCTTAATTGAGAGATCCTCACAAAGTATGATGTTATTTTTTCATCATCATTCATCTTCATGTCACAGAGCTCATTCTTCAGACTTATTACTTGTCCAATGTTTCTAACTAAGAATAGGTTTGTTAGGGAATCATGCATCTTCTTAGATGAACCAAGATGGGAGATGTAGGGTATCAAGTGATAGTCCACTATGATACTCATGACATTGATGTCATCGTCTTTGAACTTTTCCATAACTGCAACGTTCTGCAGTTCCTTCTCTTTTCCTTCTTCAAAATCTAGCTCCACAATCTTTCCTTTCACAATATCCAACACTTTATTCTTGGAAAGGATGAGATCAATCCTTTTCTTCCATGCTCTGAAGTTAGAATCCCCTTCTAAAATTTTTTTTGACTTCATATAGTAAGTCATGGCTGCTTTGACTTGGTCAACCCAAGATTTGAACAAAAACTCAAACTTGATGTCTTAGCTTGCTGAGAGTACCAGGAGGTGCACTAGGCTAGGGAGCACTAGTCTATCTGGAAATTAGGTCAATCCCTTCACTTAAGGTGCCTCAACGAGAGGGTTAGGGTTTCATTTCTGCAACAAGAACTCACTGCAACTGCAACTGCAACTGAGCAAATCCTCCCAATCTATCTTACAGTGGTTAGAATGTCTGAAGATAGTGTGGTCCCATAACCTGTTAGAATATAATGGATTTTCTTGTTTAACCATATAAAATATCACTATTTTCACCCAACCATAGGCCGAAGCCACCCTCGAGCACCTTAACCTTGACAAAGAATCATTCTAGAAGAAAACCCTTGGCTGGATAGCCAAAAAAAGGTGGTGCACCTTTCTCCAAGGATAGCGCACCAAACAAGAGTAACAAGAGTTGATCAGAGAGTCCAAACCATAACCAAGAGAGAGTCCAAGCCAAAACCGTCTAGCTGCAGGAGCTACAACAACAACTCTCCTCCAAAATTGCACATAAACGGGCTAACTGCAGTGCGCACAAGTGTTTCTTCTGCAGTTATGAGAATGCTAGCCAAAATGAAGACTAGCCTCTTGTATTTATACTAATTCTGGCAGACTGACTCGGCTGAATTCTCATTCTAGGTACTAATTCTTTAGTATGTATCATTTCCTTTAGACGAATTCTTCTCTTGGAGGCTAATAACCTATTACAAGTCATTCTCTTGAGCCGACTTGTCTTCTAGGGTTATTAACCAATTAATTAGGGTTTATGCTTGCTTCTCAGAATATTCTATTCTCGTCAGGTTTACACGTGGAGGTAAATACCTCCCACAACTACCATAATATCAACAATGAGATAAAAGGGAAGGAGAATTTGGTATGTAGGTTGAATAAGAGATTGTATGGCCTAAATCAAGCTCCAAGGAAGTCGTATTTGAAGTTTGACAGGTTTATGACAGAACAAGGTTATAGTAGATGGCATTCTGATCACTATGCTTATTTTTAAAATCTAGAAAATGGAAGCTATATTATCTTGCTATTGTATGTAGATGACATTCTTGTTGCAGGTTTAATATGAAGGATATAAATGTTCTCAAGAATAAACTAGCTAATGCATTTGTGATGAAGTATTTTTGTGCT
>JASDQU010100463.1:309528-325203 GCA_032191745.1 Picea mariana | reverse complement strand
TATAGTAGATGGCATTCTGATCACTATGCTTATTTTTAAAATCTAGAAAATGGAAGCTATATTATCTTGCTATTGTATGTAGATGACATTCTTGTTGCAGGTTTAATATGAAGGATATAAATGTTCTCAAGAATAAACTAGCTAATGCATTTGTGATGAAGTATTTTTGTGCTGCAAAGAAAATCCTTGGTATGAGAATAACAAGAGAGAGGAAAAATCACAAATTGACATTGTTTCAGGGTGAGTACATAGAGAAGGTGTTGGAGAGGTTTATAATGCAAAATGAAAAACCAATTGGTACACCTTTGGCCAACCATTTCAAATTAACTAAGGAAATGTGTTCTAAGACATAGGAGGAGATAGAATACATGTCCAGGGTCCCTTATTCATCAGCAGTTGGTAGCTTGATGTATGCAATGGTTTGCACAAGACCAGATGTTGCACATGTAGTCAGAGTTGTGAGAAGGTATATGAACAATCCAGATAAAGAACATTGGGAGGCAGTGAAGTGGATTCTCAGGTATTTCAAAGGTATTTCTACTCATGCATTACATTTTGAAGGTTCAGACATTGTTCTATAGGGATATGTTGATTCAGATATGGTAGGTGATAAATATAGCAAAAGGAGCACCACAAGGTATGTTTTTACTATAGGTGGAACAACAGTAAGTTGGATTTCAAAACCGGAAAAGGTTGTTTCACTTTCAACAACAAAGGAAGAATATGTTGCTGCTACAGAGGCTAGTAAAGAGATGATTCAGTTACAGAGGTTTATGCAGGAATTGGGAAAGAAGTAGGAGAATAGGAGGTTATACTGTGACAGTGAGAGTTCCATTCATATTGAAAATAACTCATCCTTCCATTCAAATACTAAGCATATACAAATCAGGTACCATTTCATATGATCCATCTTGGAAGATGGACATTTGAAGTTGGAAAAGATACACACTAGTAAGATTCCTGTAGTCATGTTAACAAAGGGAGTAACTGGGGAGAAACTAAGTTCCTGCTCAGTTTGAGTTGGTATTCACCCATGAATATGAAGATGAGAAATTTTCCAGGTCCAAGAAGGATCATAGTCCAGGAGATACAATAGCGGTAAAGTTGTTGAGATCAATCTCCAAGTGGGGGATTGTTGGTTGTGGAGCCTGATTATCTTCCTAATTCAGAGGTATTTGTTTTTAGTCGTGTTTATACCCCATGAAGACTTTACACTCTGAAAGAATGTACACCCCTCCATACGGGGGAGTGCAGGGGGGGTTACCGCCCCTGTGAGGTCCAGGGACATGTGGGGGATCGGGGGCGAAGCCCCCGAAGGAAAAATTTCCTTGTAACTGTATATTATAATTTCATAGTAAATATGGACCGTTCATTATGAGGTCGCATATCTGACGGTAGAATTTATATTAGGGTTTTTTTCCTTAGAAGGAAACCCTCTTTTATGAGGGAAATGTATTTTGGATATGTATCATTGCGAATATTTTATTCTGAGTGAGGAGACTGTGAGAGAAAGAAGAGGAAGTTACAATGAGTGTGTTGTAGGTTGTATCCCTTCATTTGTTGGATAATAATAAAGGAAGGAACCAAAAATTTATCTGGTGGACATAGCTCACACTGGGTGAACCACGTATATCTATGTCTCTATTGTATTGTGTATCTTCTGTGTTTTATTTTCGCATTTTTCTTATTTTATTGCTCCCGATCCTGTTTTTCTAACATGATCTAGGGTGAAAGTATGTAAGATAATGTGATAACATCCTCCCTCACTCTTTTTGGTCATTGGGTGTTAGTATTATACCAACATTTATGGGTTGGGGTTATGGATTAGGTTTTTAGGGGGTTATAGATGTTATTGAAACGTTAGTTTTTAGGTCATGTCAAGTGTGTGTGTTAGGAGTGTGGGTTAGGTGTCCGAATATTTGTTATTCAAGATTAATATTTATTATACACTATTTATTATTTATACACACACACACACAAACCAAGATCCACATAGGAGGATGGAGAGGTAAGGAAAGAACACCTCTCTCATGATTTCATGGTCCAAAAAATGTTTTATTCGACAATCTACAGAACTAGGGTTTTACTCAATAAGGGACAATGAAACTTTTGCACTCGAGAGTCAATTTTTTTAAACTCTATATCTGATTATTATGGATAGTGTGACCACATCGACCTTGCCCAAACACACTTGTAGGATCTTTTAGCACTCAAATCTACTTCTCAATTTGAATTTTGTGCCCCATGACCAAATTCATCATTTTTTTTGTCTACCCTCACTGCTCACCATGCGACATTGGTGGATAACATTGGTGATGGGTGTGTTGGAAGACGTGCCATGACATTTCAAGAGAGTTTCGATGAGCATTCCATAGATGTGAATGACGAATGATGAAAATGAGATTGCACGATGAACGTTTATCAAAACGTGGATGATCTCAAATATTATATGGGGACATCATGTATCCTTGAGTCTTGAAAACCTTACATACCATCAAGGCATGTGCCTAGTCTAACCATGTCAAATTACAATGCATACAGAAACAATTTGAAGAAATTTCAACATTGGCCCCATTCACTACTCACCATGCGACATTGTTGGATGACATTGGTGATTGGCGTGTTGGAAGAGGTTCCATGAAATTTCAAATAGAGTTCCTAAAAATCCCTAACTCTCATAACCCATGATCCATCGACCCTTAAATCCTTAATCCCTAATCCCTAATTAACCCTTAAGCCCTCAACCTTAGTTAATGACTAATCCCTTAACAAAAAATCCCTAAATCCCCTATCCCCTAATCCATCGACCCTTAAACACTTAACACTAATCCAAAATTCATTAATACATAAACCCCTATTCCCTAAGAACTTAAACATTAATCCCCTATCCCATAATCCATAATCCATTAACCATTAAACTACCTAACCCGTAAGTGCCAAATCCCTTAGCTCTTGACCCTTAATCCCTTAAACCCTAACCCCTAATCCATTAACCCTTAATCCTTGTACCACAAATCCCTAAATCCCATAATTCTCAAAGGCCCTATCCACTTAACCCCCAACACCTCAACTAATTAACTATTTAGGCTAATCTGACTACATCTGGTGCTAAATCCGACACTACTTCAGGTGCAATTTCTGGCGCTAAAAGGGGCACTATTTCTGACTCTAAAGGAGGTGTTATTTATGGCGCTAAATGGGGTGAATTTTTTTATGCTAAATGTGGTGAAATTTCTTGTGCTATTAGCGACTAAATTTTGTGGTTGGCACAAAAAATTCCATAAATAGCTCCATCCCGATAAATATCGCCGACTTTTTCAAAACATTGAAGGAAAATACACTAAAACCAACTTTGGAAGAAACAAAGGGAGAAAAAATGGGTGCGAGATTTGTTGTAGTGATATACATTTGTTTCTAGACAAAATTTGTTCACTAGTTTTAGGATTAATTAACATCTGCACAGTCTTATATTTTTTTAAATATTTCACTTATTTATGATTCAAACAAATTTTATAATTCTCATAAATATGAGCCTTATAATTGTTCACATCAATTAAATTATTTTTTCATATCCAATTATTTCCTTGACTTGACATGCCATGCCTCTTTTTTCCATGCCTTGCCTTGCCTTGCCTTGGATTGCCTTACCTTTCCTTTCCATGCCTTGGAATGCCTTCACTTGCCTTGCCTTGGATTTCCATACCTAGACCTAGAACTCTACCTTGTCTTGCCATGCCTTGTTGTTTCTATCCTTGCTTAGCCTTGCCATGTCTTTCCTTTCCTTTACTTTCCATGTCATGCCTTGCCTTCCCTTTCGATGCATCTCATTTGCTTGCATTGTCTTTCCTTATCTTTCATTTCCTTGAATTTCCTTGCCTTGCCTTGACTTTCCATCCCATGTATTATTGTTAGGGACCTAACCTACCTAACCCCTCAAGTGGGTAGAATAATATATTTCCATGTAATAAAGGTCAATGTTAATAAGGCCTAGCAATAAGGAGGAATAAGTTAATTGTAAGAAGACCTAATAGAAGATTCCGCTTCTAGAAGGATCTTCCTCTAGATTGTTCTTTTGGATAGATAGATTTAGTATAAATAATAGAGGGCATGAGAAGTGTTGTCTTGGATATTATTGTAATAGAGCTCTTCTCTGCTGAAGGTTTACCCCTCGGAGAGGAAACTGAACATTTATATCATTAATTAAGGTGCTCTTTCTGGTATTATTCTTGTATTGTTATGGTTATATCATTTTTGTCCTGCTATGTCTAGCTAAAATATTTTTTTTCTGCATACGATTCTATATCTGGAATACTACAAGTTGTATCAGAGCACTTTCCTCGGCAAAAAATTGTGGCTTAATTTTTTTTTTAGGGTAGAGACTATTCCGATGTCTTAAATCTATATAGATCTGTTGTTATGTGCATAAACCCACGGTTGGGGAGTAATACATGCATGAAATACAAGAGGTACTCAAGCGCACATCTGTTGGCCACCCTTGTAACCCTTGTTGGTAACCCTTCGAGTGGTAGCGCATCAGACAATACCTATATATGGATCGACCAATATCTCCTGAATCCCTCCACATATAAACCGATTGGCCTCCTGAATTCTATAGTTCCACTGAGAACAACAATCAGGAAGATACCCTTTAGTACCTCGGTAGTCCGTTAGTACGGCTAAGGGAACAGTCTATCCTCCTTAGTTGGTGCCCTGAGATATTGGGCCGAGTACTATTGTTGGAACCCGCACGTATATCAGATAGCTATAGCACAAGGCAAACCCTTGTCTGTAGAAACCCTGAATACCCTAAAACTTGGGACATAAACAAAAATAGAACAGACAATATCTATTGTCATGCAACTGTGCCTTCTGCATTATGGTTCCAAAATTACTATACATTTATTCTTGTTAAGCATTTGGGAATTTCATCACTACACTATTATTTAGGCTGAAGCACAACTCTCGTCGGCACACTTATTTGGGACCTATCCCATTGGATTCCCCTTTTCTCCATGATCGTAGTCATACCTTTCATTTTTAATCTTTTTTTTCAGTGGACCCGAACCCTTCTCAACTTCCCTATTTTTCCAGCTATTCCATTATATTTCCCTTCTTTCCCTAATGTTCATGGTACATATCACTTATAATTCCTTCTTTGTGGTCCCACCCACCCATTTGTACTTAACCACACTTCCCCTCTCCAAATCGACACCACTCGCAACCAACACCTGCAAGCTTCCATCAATCAAGTGACATCTAAGATTGGTTCTACCAATTCATTCCTTGCACAATTCAAGACCCAAGTCTAGCACAAATTTGACACCATGGAAACCAACTTCATGAACCAATTTAACACCCTCCAGTATTTTGTCAACCAATTGTTAAACCACCCTTTGGGTCCTTCCTCCTCGGACCAACCTGATGATGTTGATTCTTCTCATTCTCTGCATTTTCAATCCAACTCCTTTTATCATGACCCCCATCTTCCCCATGTCAAGGTCAATAAATTTGATGGCTCTGATCCTACGGTTTGGGTCTCTCAAATGGAGCATTATTTTTCTCTTCATGGTATTACTGATGAGTTGGCCAAACTTCGCAATGTTGTCCTCTATCTAGATCATGAATGATGGAAATGGTGGAAATGGTGTAAAAATTCACATGAGTGGTATATTGCCTGGACCCAGTTTGTTGCAGAGCTCTATCACCACTTTCACATTGATAACCACTATCTTGGTCATTTGACCAAGTTGAAACAGTCAGGAACAATGGAAGACTTTGTAACTTCTTTTGAGAAATTGGCCTTCCAAACTGAGGGTATTTCATATGCTTTCTTCCATGAATGCTTATCAGTGACCTAAAGGATGAAATCCGATCCCAGGTTCTTATGGCCCACCCTCAGACTTTGTTGGAAGCTACTAAATGTGCTAAAGAGGCCCAACAAGTTGTTTATTTCCCAGAACAAAAAACCCTCCTTTGTTCCTCTTGCTCGACCCACTCATCCTAACCCCCCTGTCACGCCCCTCAAGGTCCAGAAATTAACTAGGGTTTAAATGGTTAAACGCCAACTAAAGGGTCTTTGCTATAATTTTGATGAAAAATATTTTTCAGTGCAAAAGTGTAAGGAGCAAAAACTTTTTATGGCCATTTCCGAATATATTCCCAATGAAGATGTGATGGTTCCCATTGTTCAAGAGCCCTCCCTTCTCAATGCTACCCAAGACCTTGCTGAACCACCTGAATTTGAACCACTCATTTCCTTACATGCCCTCACTAGCTTCTACGATCCACAACCCCTCAAGCTCATTGGCTATATTAAGAATAGGAAGGTCATCATCCTTGTTGAAAATTGTAGAACCCACAATTTTATTCATCATCACATTGCCCAAGAAACCAATTGCTATATTCATGTTGTCAATAATTTTTAAATCATGATAGCCAATGGTGGGTCCATGAAATGCGGTGGGTGTTGTGAAAATGTACATCTTCAAATTGGGCATTACCACCTAAAATATCATATGTTTTCCATTGAAATGTGTGGTTGTGAAATTGTGCTAGGTGTTGAATGGTTATGCACTTTGGGTCCCATTCTTATGGATTTTAAGAAATTAACCATGCAATTCCAGTAGGAGGGACAAAGGTATCACTTCCAAGGTATCATAGTTGGTTCTCCTGATATCATCAGTTCCCATCGCATGGAAAATATCCTCAAGAAAGGCCACTCCGGTATTATTGCTCAACTCCATTCTATTCACACGGTTGTGACAGCCTCTGTGCATCCTGACGTCCAAACTATTCTCTCCAAATACCAAGCTATTTTTTCCACTCCTAAAGGACTTCCTCCTTCTCGTGGTCTTCATGATTATTCCATACCCCTTGTTCCTAGAAGTCTTCCTCCCAATGTTCTCCCTTATCATCATCACTTTTCCCAAAAGAATGAAATTGATAAAATAATGTATAAATTGCTACAAGAGGGTGTTATCTGCACCAGTACCATCCCTTATTCTTCTCCTGTGGTCATGGTTCTTAAGAAAGAAGGTACTTGGTGCATGTGTCCTAAATTTCATGCCCTCAATAAACTCACCATCAAGGACAAGTTTCGCATTCCTGTCATTGACGATCTCTTGGATAAGTTGAGTGGTGCTCAGTATTTCACTAAACTTGATCTGTCTTCTAGATACCACCAGATACGTGTAAAATACATTGACATCCCCAAGACTACCTTTCGAACTCATGAGGGTCACTATGAGTTCTTGGTCATGCCCTTTGGCCTTTGTAAATCCCCCTCCACCTTCCAAAGCCTCATAAATAATGCCTTCCATCCTTTTGTCCGTCTGTTTGTCTTAGTTTTCTTTAATGATATTCTCATCTATAGTAAAACTTCATAATACCATCTTTCCCATGTGGATCAAGTTCTTCATCTACTCTCTCAGCATCAACTTTTCCTCAAACAATTTGAATGTTCCTTTGGCACCTCGGAAGTCGAGTACTTGGGTCATATTTTTGGCAAGGATGGTGTCCAGGTGGATCCTAAGAAGATTGAAGCAATGCAGGATTGGCCTCGCCCCAAGACTATAAAAATCTTACGTGGTTTTTTGCGTTTAACAAGATATTATTGCAAGTTTGTTTAGAATTATGGAAAGATTGCAGCACCTCTCACTTCTCTAAAATAATTCTTTCACTTGGAATCCCAAAGTTGATCTGGAATTTCAAGCATTAAGGCATCTATGTGCACTAATCTGGTCTTGGTCCTTCCTGATTTCACAAATACCTTTGTCCTAGAATGTGATGCCTCAGGGAATTGAGAAGTCCTTATGCAAGAGGGAAGACCTTTGGAATTTACCAGCAAACAATTGTCAGAATTCCATTTGGGACAATCTATATATGAAAAGGAAATGTTGGCTATTCTACATCCAGTGGATCTCTGGTGCCCTTATCTCTTGGGGAAATGATTCCAAATTAAGATAGATCATCAAAGCCTCAAGTATTTTTTGGAGCAACAACCTTCCTCTCCAAAGCAACAAAAATGGGTAACTAAGCTCTTTGGATATGATTATGAGATAATTTACAAGAAAGGTAAATAAAATGTGGTTGCTAGTGCTCTTTCTTGTAAATATGAAAATGAAGGGTCCTTGTTCTCCCTATCCTTGAATGTACCAGATTAGCTCCAAGCTATTCACCAGGAATGGCTACAAGATCCTAAAATTTTGCCTCTAATCCAATAATTGCAAGACAATTATCTAGTTTCCCAAGGTACTCCTGGCACAATGATGAGCTTCGCTACAAAGGTCATTTGTATTTAAATAAATAGTCAAAACTTAAATCCATGGTGCTTTATGAGCTTCATGCTACTCCCACAGCTAGGCACTCATGGTTTACCAAAACCTATGACAGGTTCCAACGTTATTTTCTCTAGGATGATATGAAAAAGGAAGTTCACACTTTTGTGGTAAAATGTGATGTTTTTCAACATAACAAGGGGGAAACAATCAAATCCCTTGACACACTCCAATCTCTTTTGATTCCACCCGCTATTTGGAGGGACATATCTATGGATTTCATTGTGGGATTACCTAAATCAGGAAATAAGTCAGTCATCATGGTGGTAGTTTATCGTCTTTCCAAGTATGCTCATTTTTGTGTTGTTCAACATCCATTTATTGCATCCACTATGGCTCAACGTTTCATGGATCATATCTTCAAGCTTCATGGAATGCCTCATTCTGTTGTTTTTTATCGATACCCCACTTTCACCAACAATATTTTGGAAAGAACTGTTCAGGATACAGGGAAGCCAATTGCATCTTAGCACTGCCTATCATCCCCATACTGATGGTCAAACTGAAGTTGTCAACAAGTGTTTGGAGACTTATTTGACGTTTTTTTCCTCTGAAAGGAAAAATCAATGGGCTTAATGGTTACCAATAGTTGAATGGTCATACAACACTTCTTACCATACAACTACTTGCATGACTCATTTTGAAGTAGTGTATGGACAAAATACACCTTTTGTTCTCTCCTACATGCCAAGTGTCTCGAAGGTTCAGGAGGTTGACCAAACACTTACAGTTCGAGATGTTATTCGCCCGACCTTCAAAGAGAATTTTTCCATGGCTCAGAATCACATGAAGCAAAAAGTCAATCAAGGTCACTCAGAACGTCAATTTTTTGAAGGAGACCAAGTATTTCTTCGACTTCAACCTTATAAACAAACTTCACTCAAGGTTGAACATTCTCATAAACTGGCGCCAAAATTTTTTGGTCCTTATACAATTCTCAAGCGCGTGGGACATGTGGCTTATCAGTTAGCTTTGATTAGTTCTTTTAAGATCCATCCTATTTTTCATGTCTCCTTCTTAAAGAAGGTGATTGGAACTAAGTGCCAAACTCAAACCAGGATTCCCGAGTTGGATGAAGAAGGATCCATCTGGTTGCAGCTTTTAGCTCCTAGAAAATTCTAGTAGTTTGAGTTTTTTTAAATTTTTGAGTCTTTGAAATTGCCAAATTTTCCTTAGTCATCAAGCATTATGAGTCTCTCAAGTCATTTCTTTTACCAAGGTTTGGTCATGTCAATTGTATTGAAGAAGTGACTAAGTGGTCATCTAGGGTCACTTAGCCAAAGTTTGCATGTTTCAATTTATCCTAGATCAAGTTATCCTAAGCCTAAAATAGGGTCCTACATCTGAAAAATGTTATCATTAGTCTTAGTAACCCTTCATTAACCATTGTTAGCATTATTAAGACCATGTCTATTCATGATTACCCACTTCACTGTGAAAAATAGGGTATTTTATTTTCCTTCCTATTACAAGTAACTATTTTGGTTCTAACAAAGTACAAGGCATGTAATCAAGGTGTTTGATGAGGATACAAGTTCATACTTTAGTGTGTTCTAGCATATGAATATCTCATCAAGCTCTCAATGTGCAAAAATCTACATTCATTGCACAATTTCTTTTGCTACAACTAGGTGATTGGTCAAAGCAAGTCAGGGATGGATATGGATATAGTAGAAGTGTTTGTAGAAGATTCATTTTCAAAATCAAGAGTATCAGACTCTTAGGCAATTGTCTCAAAACATTTTGTGTTTCTCCAAAGCATTTGAAGTTCTTTACCTAGCCAAAAACCTAATTTCACATAAGAAGGTAAAAGAAGATTTAAAGATCAAATTTGGATTTGCTCAGCATATGGAATGATGTACTATGAGGTATTAGAACTAAATCAACCTCCTCAAGATTCATTTTTTCTTTCCAGGTGAATTTGATGCATTAGGTTGAAGAATGCATTCTATAGAAAAGTTTGCTTCAACATGAATTAGTTTTGGTCAAAATTTGACTTGCAAAGATGATTTTTGGGTCAAGGTGGCCACATATATTTGAATATAATATCATCCCCCATAAAATCATGCAGGTGGCACTTCATTTCATTAATGGAAACATTTTAGGGATCAAATTCTAGAATGTAGGGATATGACTGGATTTTGAAATCTGTATTTTTTTGTTTTAGTCATATTTTTTGGAGATAGATTATGATGAGATGGAAAGGTATTTTTGGAACATGAGATAATTTTTTCACCAATACGTTCTCCTCTTAAAAAACCTCTCAGTTTCCAAATTTTTTCACCAATGAGATAATAGATTAATATTTATTGTCTAATTTAATTAAGGGAAAAGTAAATTAGACACATGTTTCTTGTTGACTTTTCAACAATAAATGGATTAACCCTAAAAATAAGGAAAGTGGGTTAAATGGACAAGTGGCCATGTGAAAAAAGTGGCTAAGTGGACAAAGTTGGATAAAGGTGGTCATGTGGAAAAAATGGTTATGTGGATAAAGTGGATATGTGGACAAAGTGGCTAAGTGGATCCTTCTAAAGGAAGCTACTTGGAGAGTATAAATAGAGATCGAGGGTATCTTGTAAATGTATCTCTCTTGAGCATATATTGAAGATCTATTCTGAGTAAGAGAGTGATTGCAAGTTCTCATGGACGCATCAAAGTTTTCATAAGTCTGAGATCTTGATGGAGAAAGTTTCGAAAGTTCAGAAACCCTAGTTTTAGAAGGAGCATGTGGGCTGCAATGAGCCAGAGTGTGTACATATGTGGGCTACAGTGAGGCAAGGCATGTACACACGTGGGCTGACAGATATCAAAGAATGTACATTTGGATAAATTCATGGATACTTGAGTGTGAGATGGTGTCAAGTTCCTGAAGTCTGAAGCAAGTTCCAGATCTACATTCTATGGGCTCAGATCTGCCATATAATTTCTAGTATGGTTACATGATTGTTTTGAAGGATACTTGTGCTTATGGTATGGTGAATTCTTAAGGAATTCTTGGTATGGTTGTCATGATATTGTTTATGTTGGTTGATTGATAGAGTGAGCAACACTCTTATGTTTCTGTACTAATATGGTTTCCATAGTATACTAGTTGCTTATATATGATTAAGTAGCATTCATAGTGTATGGTTGAGGAGTATGAGTAAGTTTCTGGAGAGCACAGATGTGTTGTGATTGGTTATGGTACAGATTGGACAGTGAAAGATAGAAGTGGACATGACCGAAGGCTGCATATGATTTGAGTTTTTCAAGGAGAGAAAACCCTATTTGTTCAAAAGGGATACACAGGCTGTAGTACAACTAGGTTGCGTACATACGCGGGTTTTACTACTGGTAGGGCACGTACATATGCGTGTTTCACTACTAATAGGTCGTGTACCTATTGTCATATTGGTATCTATTGAGGATTGAATCCTCTTCTCAATTGGTGATGAGTTTTGTAAGTTGAGTCTTGCATTGCAGAGCTGGTGCTCTTGTGGAGTTGATACTCTATTCAATTGTTGTTGATAAACCCAAGGATTGTAGTCCATAATAAAAATAAAATTGTACATACATCTTGTGTTCTTTGTGGTGATGGATTATTGTTGATATATGTTGTTATTATCTTTTGGTGATATATGTTCACATACAACTTCTTATAAATGACAGTAATAAGTGATGAGTAAATGGTGATTGCTAACTAAGGCATTTTTGTGAAGGTAAGTACAAACATAGCCCTACACTAATTCAACCCCCCTATCAGTGTGGTCGATGTGTCCAACAATTTCTATCAAAGCCGACCTTCACTATAAATCCTTAAAAATCTTGGAGGAGATCCATGAACACACAAATGGATGATGAAGTTGCAATCCTTGATGAGAAAAATTATTTAGCATGGAGAACAGAAATGAAAGAGTATTTGAAAGAAAAAGTAGGAGGTGTTTGGAAAGAAACTATTGGTGGATCAGATCCTTGAAGAACATGTCAAAATTTGCAGCTCAAAAGAAAGAAAAGAAGAATTATGCATTGGCTCTCAAGAACATTTTCAATGGACTCTCAAGTTATATCAAAGAAATCATGGGACAATGCAAATCTGCCAAGGATCTATGGCTAAATATAGAGAAGACATACCAAGGAAAAAAGGAAGACACTAAAGACAACTCCATCAACAACAATAAAGGTAAAGAATCTCCAAAATCCTCTGATTGCAATAATTCTAAATGTGATGAAGTTGAATGTTTCTCTACAAGTGAATAATATTTAGAAATAGTTTGTGTAGAATCATATGATAGTTATCCCATGGAAGAAGTAGAAGAAGAACTTTCAAAGCTTAAAAAGAAATTTGATTGGGGTCTATATGAATAAAAATATGACCATAGTTATATAGACTATAGCTATCTTTCTGAGAACACTAAAAGGTTTCTTGAAAGGAATCAAAAGAATATGTTGAAACTAAAGGAAATGTTCAAAGAACAAGAAGAAAGTAAAAGGACTCAATTAGAAGAAAAAGAAGAAGAGATCAAAATAATAAATAATGAAATAGAAGAAAATAAAAAGGTAGATTATGAGATTAGCAAAATTCTTGAAGTTAATATGCATCTCAAGACCCAAATTGAAGAATCCAAAAGGGTAGAGGAACTATTAAAGAATCAATTAGATGAAAAGGAAGAGTCATGTCATAAGTTGGAAGTTGAAGCTGTTGATCTTAGAAAGAAAGTAGAGAAGTAAAACAAATTCTTGAATAGCTCAACAATATTGAATGAAATATTGGATAGTCAAAGATCACCAAATGATAAATCAAGCATTGGATACAACAAATAAGCTACACATGTTGAAGAAAGCACCTCAAAGAAGGTTGAGGTAAGTCCCTCATTCTCAAAAGATGGAAATAATGTTGCAAGTCAACCGTCTACACAAGGGAAGGAAATTTTTAAAAGAAAAAAGAAAGGAAGACATCAAGAAGCCATATTTACACCTCAAAGAAAATTTAGAAGAGAGCCACCTTCAAGATGGACACCAAAGAAAAGGTGTGAAAATGTTTTTCATGGTCATTGTTACTCATGTAATGAATATGGTCACAAAGCTTTGGAATGTGGATATTATGCAAGGAGAGATAATGAAATATTTCATAACACCCTAAGGTGTTGGAGATGTAATCAAGTAGGACACATTTTTTCTCATTGTCACACCATGAGATGCTACAACTGTAGTGGATTTGGTCACAAATTTGAGGATTTCTAGAACACAAGAAGACAATCCATGAGGAGTGTTTCATATAGACTAGAAGAACACGTGAGGCTAGAAGAGAAGACAATGTTGGAGACATGGAATCTCAAAGCTCAAGTTCTCAGATGCTGGGACACCTTCAAAAGTGGGTGAACAAGACTGAACAATAAAAAAAAAATGGCATCCATAAGGAAATCTCAAGATTGAATTCTTCTTAAGAGTACGCTGGTTACATTGGTAACAGTCGCGTACATATGTGAGTTGACCTATAAATAGGTCGTGTACATATGTGAGTTGTCTGTATAGCAGGTTGTGTACATATAGTAAAATCTTTGGGAAGTAGGCTATGAAAATAAGTTGTATCTTGGTGTGATGGTATAACTTTGTGTTGCAGGGTCTGACATGGTTTGTTGCAGGGCCTGACATGGTTTGTTGCAGGTTTTCATGATTAGATGTTGGCATACATAATTGATGTATGTATGTTGATGACATACGGTTGAGTGTTTAAAGTCTATACTTGTTGCATTATACTAACTCTAGAGTATGGATTGAGGCTTTTTATGTTGAGGAACAATGTTGGTCGTGACAATGAAGTTATGGAAATTTGGTTATGAGATATATCATGATGATGATAGCTATATATGTCATTTATCTATTGGGGCACACTTCTAGTACATGTATTTTTGGATGCTTATTATTTTTTGTTGTGAATCGTGGTTAAGCAATATCTGTTGGGGAACATGGCTTGTACATATTTGAGTTCCAGTGATATATCTTGTGATGTATCATTAGAGGCATATTTTTTGGATATATTTTTGCATACATTTGGCATGTGGTTGAGCTACATATTGGGACATGTAGTTGATGAGTTGATGAGGTGGTTATATTGTACATAATTGATGAGTCATAGCTTTATATATAGTTGATGCATGAATGATACACTTTTGGTGCATTGTTATAAGCACCTACTAGCAGTATGATTGGCACATGGTTTATGGTTGATATGGCATACATATATAAAATCACATATTGATTGTAGTTCATCTTATTGAGGTTTGGTGCATGGTTGATGCACTTGCTTGGTACAAGTGGTGATACATGTTTGGTGCACTTGTTGATGTATGGGTTGATATAGTTGAGACATTTTTTATGATACTCGATGTTTGAGATACATGGTTGTGGAACTTACTTCATGGTAGAGGCATATCATGAGTGATATGACACTTGTTTGAGACACATGGTTGGCATGTTGGTAGACACATATGGTTGGTACACAGTTAGTACATGTTATTGGAATATGGTTGATACACTCCATTGATGATATCTTATGGTATATTGTATGGTATTGTTGTACATGATTGATGAACATGGATTTTTTGCATGGTTGTCACACAAAATGGCATAGGATGTACTTGGTTGATGTTTTGATGCAAACCCCCTATCCCTCCTCAGGGCTGCGCGACCTCCCGGTCAGGATCCTCTGATTCGGGAGCCAAAATGGCTCTTCTGGTTCCAAACTAGAACCCTTCGAAAATGAACACACACACACAGGTCCCCCAAAAATGCTCAATTGGATTTTCCAAGCACCAAGCGTGAGCTCCCACAACACACGACCAAGAGGCGTGATCTTGCGCTAATCCAAAAAGGACGCTTATCGGGGACCGAAACTTCACAAGTCAAGCGTCTCGTCCCTTTGTCCTTCGAAACCCCTGATTGCCAAAATGCCAAAACATCCTAGCACCAGTTCCTTCGGGTTTTTGCATTTCACGAAATCAGAATGCAAGAGATATCTCTACTTTTTGGGATCCCCGGCTGTCGAAATGCTGAAAATGTCCCGATGCCTATTCTTTTGGGTTTTTGCGTTTCGCGAAACCTGGGTGCAAGGGATATCTTTTCTCCTTGGAAATCCCAGTTGTCGAAGTACCGAAATGTCCTAACGTTCATTCTTTCAAGGTTTTGCGATTCAGGGAATCGCGATGCAAGGGTCCCGCTCCTCTGTCTTTCGAATTCCCGGTTGTTGAAATACCAAAAATGTCTCGGTGCCTATTCTTTCAGGTTTTTGCGATTCGGGGAATCGCGATGCAAGGATCCTGCTCCTCTATCTTTCGGGTTCCCGGTTGCCGAAATACCA
>JASDQU010100463.1:288072-307311 GCA_032191745.1 Picea mariana | reverse complement strand
TATCTTCTTCATCTTCAATTTGTTATATGTTCCCCTAGGGAACCTTTCCTTCCTGAGATGTGCTAAAACCTAATCTCCCACTTCAAATTGAAGTTCCTTGCGATGATGATCAACTATGTTCTTGTATTTCTAGTTAGAACTCTATAATTGTTCTTTGATCCGACTATGGAGTCTCTGCATTTCAGTAGCAAAATCCTCTGCTCCAGTGCTTCTGATCTCTCCCTGTTCCAAGTCCCTTAACTCAAACACTCCCCTGGGTTGCATTCCATAGAGTATTTGTAATGGACTCATTCCAATGCTCCTGTTTGGTGAGTCATTGTATGCAAATTCTGCTTGTCGCAGAATCTGATCCCACTGGTTATGATGTTCAGTAACTAGACTCCTTAATAAATTCCCCAAACTTCTATTTACCACCTCAGTGTGCCCATTTGTCTGAGGGTGATAAGTTGAGCTAAAGGAAAAAATTTTGCCCATCTTCTTCCATAGTTTCCTCCAAAAGTGACCAACAAATTTTGTGTCTCTGTCTGAGACAATGCTCCTGGGTAGACCGTGAAGTCTCACAACTTCTTTGAAAAACAGATTTGCAACATGTGTTGCATCACTAGTCTTCTGGCATGGGATGAAATGTGCCATCTTTGAAAACCTATCCACCACCACAAATATGGAATCGAATCCCCTTTGTGTTCTTGGCAATCCCAACAAAAAATCCATGCTTATTGCATCCCAAGGTCTCTCTAGTATTGGCAATGGTTGATACAATCCAGTGTTTTGTCTTTTCCCCTTTGCATGTTGACAGATCCTACATCTGCTTACAAATTTTATCACCTATGTTCTCATACCTGGCCAATAGTATGAACTTCTCAATTGTGCAAACGTTTTATCGTGGCCGAAATGTCCAGCCAATACTCCACTATGCTTCTCCTTCAGAAGGTTGTCCCTCATTGAGCATCTTGGTATGCACAATTGATTTCCTCTGAACAACAATCCTTCCTAAACCATATACTCTATCCACTGACTTCTATCTCTCAATACAGAGCTTGTACATGCTTCGTAGGCCTCCTTGAAATCTGTATCATCACAATACATATCCTTAAGGTGTTCAAACCCCAAGGTCTCCACCTGGAATTCCTGCATGATCAAATATCTCCTGCTTAATGCATCAACAACCTTGTTAGCATTCCCAGCAATATGTTTTATGACAAAAGTAAAAATTTTGCATAAATTCAACCCATTTTCCATGCCTTTGATTTAGTTTTTCTTGTCGGGTTATGAATTGTAAAGCTTGGTTATCATTGTACAAGACAAATTCTTGTGGGACAAGATAATGCCTCCATTTCTTCAATGCTTGAATTATGGCATAGAACTCCTTGTCATATGTGGAGTATTTCCTCTTAGTCTCATTCAAATTCTCGCTGAAATAGGCAACAGATCTGTTATCCTGACTCAAAACTGCTCTTATCGCAATTCTGCTTGCGTCACATCTTACCTGAAATGTCTTTTCGAAATTTGGCAAGACCAGAATTGGTCGTTCTGTTATCTTCTCCTTTAGTATATTGAAGCTCCTTTAGGCCTCCTCTGTCCATTTAAAAGACTTGTGTTTCTTCTTTACTGTATCCATCATGGGTGCACAAATCCCACTGAAGTCTCTAATGAACTTTCTATAAAAACTTGTTAAACCATGAAAGCTCCTTACCTCGAACATGCTCCTTAGTGATGGCCATTCTCTCATCGCTTTCACCTTCTCTGGATCCATCTTCAGTTCATTCGAAGAGATCAAGAAACCCAAATAAATGAGTTATGTCTTCATAAAAGAGGATTTCTTCAAATTTATCAGCAGCTGCTCTTATTGTAGCCTCCTCATTACTAGCGTTAGGAGTCTCAAATGTTCCTCTTTAGTCTTGCTAAAAATCAGTGTATCGTCCAGATATAAAACCACGAACTTACCAATGAAATCTTTTAGAATTTCGTTCATCATCCTCATAAAAGTGCTCGGGGCATTCGTTAAGCCAAATGGCATAACCAACCATTCATACAGACCTTCATTCATCTTAAAGGTTGTTTTCCACTCATCACCTTCTCTCATCCTGATCTGGTGATATCCACTTTTCAGATCTATCTTAGAAAAGAAATTTGCTCCACTTAAGAAATCCATTAAGTCATCCATTCTCGGTAAAGGAAATATGCACCTGATGATGGCCTTGTTGATGGCTCTCGAATCTGTGCACATTCTCCATCCTCCATCTTTCTTTGAGCTGAACACAGTTGGTACTGCGCATGGGCTCAAACTTTCTCTAACTAAACCCTTATCCAGCAACTCTTGGACTTGGTTCCTCACCTCCTCATTTTCTCGAGGTGTTAATCTATACATTGCTTTGTTTGGCAAGATTTCTTCTAGTATCAAGTCGATATGATGACTAATACTCCTGATGGGTGGCAATGAGTTTGGCAGCTCATCCACCACTATATCAACAAAATTATCCAGCAACTCCTAAACTTCTTCAGGCAAATCATCCATTGATGTACTCGTAAGAATGACTCTGGGCTTCATCACCAAAACAAGTTTCATCTCCTATTCTTCCTTGACTTATTTCAGGAGTTCCTTTCCACTCATGAGAAGTATGCTTGTGCTGGCTTCCTCCTTCACTCTCTTCTCCTCCATTGGAAGAAACATATGCGTCCTACCATTCTTCTCCAATGTGTATGTATTCTTCCTTCCATCGTGAATGACATTTCTGTCAAACTGTCATGGTCTTCCCAATAGAATATGGCATACGTCCATGGTAATTACATCACATAGGATTTCATCTCTATATCCTCCTATTCTAATTTCAACCAGGCATTGTTTAGCGATCGTTACCTGGTGTCCTTTTTTCATCCATGAGACTTTGTATGGCCTTGGATATGTAGTTGTCTTCAGCTCCAATTTCTCCACCATCTCTGTGGATACTAGTTTTTTAGTACTCCCACTGTCAATGATCACCTTGCACACTTTATCCTTAGTCTTGCAAGTTGTCCTAAAGAGACTGTTTCTCTGCACTTGCTTTTCAATTTCTGCCTCTGGTTTTAAAAGAAATTTCCTCAACATCAGGGATGCTCCATCCTCTGCTCCTTCTGCTTCAACATCTCTTCGTTGTGCTTATGAAATGTGAGCTTCTCCTCCTTCCTTATTATTCTTAGGACATTCCCAAGACATGTGCCCTATCTTTCCACAGTTATAGCACCTTACTCCTCCTCTGCCTCTTCCTCTAGAAGAGTTTCTTCCACTATTTTGTCTTCCTCATGAACTTCCTCCTCGTTCTAAGTGATTGTGTGGTTTCTTAGCCTTGTCCTTAGAATAATGTGCTCTTTCATGGTTAAATCCCTTGCTTTTTCTTGGGATCGAGATTTTACCTCTTCCTCTCTAGTTATGTTTTCTGGTCAGCTTCTCCTCTGCCTTCAGCGCAAACTGATAAGCATCTTCCATAGTCCTCACTGACAGCATGCTAAGTTCATCCTAGATTTCATATCTCAAGCCATTTATATATCTAGTGACTTTCTCTTCGTCTCTCTCCCATTGTCTAGTTCTGATGTTCAGTCGGTAGAACTCTTCGGTGTACTCCTCGACTATCATCCCTTTTTGTCTCAGATTCTATAGCTTCTTGAATAGATTGATCTGGTAGTCTTTGGGTATGAACTTAGCCTTCAGTTTGGCTACCATCTTGTCCCAACTCTTTATCCTCTGTTTGCTTTTACTTCTCCTCTCAACCTGCAATTCATCCCACCACAGTGTTGCATGCCCTTTTAGCCGGGTGTCTACCTGCTTCACCTTCTTCTCCTCATCGACATGTTCATAATCGAAGTGTTTGTCCATGGAGCTTATCCAGTCCAACAATTTTTCAACATCTAGATTTCCCTCATACATGGGGACCTCTATCTTAGCTCTGCCTCCCAATCTGGCAACTCCTCTCAACAAACGTTCTTCTGCAGCATCCTCTCCTGCAAATTCTTCAACCTCAACCTCTTCACTTTCTGCATCACTAACATCCCCAACATCAGGTGCTCTCCTCAACATATGCTGTTGATTTTTTTCAAGAAACCTTTTAGTGTTCTTAGAAAGATAGCTATATTCTATATAACGATGGTCATATTTGTATTCATATAGACCCCAATCAACTTTATTTTTAATCTTTGAAAGTTCTTCTTCTACTTCTTCCATGGGATAACTATCATTTGATTCTACACTAAATATTTCTATATCTTCTTCACTTGTAGAGAAAAATTCAACTTCATCACATTTATAATTATTGCAATCAGAGGATTTTGGATATTCTTTACCTTCATTGTTGTTGATGGAGTTGTCTTTAGTGTCTTCCTTTTTTCCTTGGTATGTCTTCTCTATATTTATCCATAGATCCTTGGCAGATGTGCATTATCCCATGCTTTATTTGATAGAACTTGAGAGTCCATTGAAAATGGTCTTGAGAGCCAATGCATCATTATTCTTTTCTTCCTTTTGAGATGAAAAATTTGACATGTTCTTCAAGGAGGTGATCCACCAATAGTTTCTTTCCAAACACCTCCTCCTTTTTCTTTCAAATACTCTTTAATTTCTATTCTCCATGCTGAATAATTTTCATCATCAAGGATTAGAAATTCATCATTCATTTCTGTGTCCATGGATCTCCTCCAAGCTTGTTAAGGCTTTATAGTGAAGGTCAGGTCTGATATGAATTGTTGGACACATTGACCACATTGAGAGAGAGGGTGAATTAGTGTAGGGATTTGTTTGTACTTCCCTTCACAAAAATGCCTTAGTTAGAAATCACCATTTACTCATCACTTATTATTGTCATTTATAACCATTTGTATGTGAACATATATCACCAACAGATAACAACAACATATATCATCAATAAGCCATCACCACAAAGAACATAAGATGTATGTACAATTTTCTTTTTATTATGGACTACAATCCTTGGGTTTATTAACAACAATTGAATAGAGTATCAACTCCACAAGAGCACCAGCTCTGCAATGAAAGAATTAGCTTACAAAAATCATCACCAACTGAGAATAGGATTCAATCCTCAACAGATACCAATATGTCAATAGGTACATGACCTATTAGTAGTGAAGCATGCATATGTACACACCCTACCAGTAGTACAACCCTCGTATGTACGCGACCTATCTGTACTACAGCCTATGTATGCCTTCTAAACAACTAGGGCTTTCTCTCCTTGAAAAACTCAGATCCTCTACAGCCTGCAGTCACATCCACTTCTTCCTTTCACTGTCCAATCTGTACCATAACCAATCACAACACATCTATTCTCTCCAAAAACTTACTCATGCTCCTCAACCATAAAATATGAATGCTACTTAATCATGTATAAGAAACCAGTATACTATGGAAACCATATCAGTACTAAAACATAAGAGTGTTTCTCACTCTATCAATAAACCAACATTAAACATATCATGACAACCATACCAAGAAAGCCTTAAGAATTCACCATACCATAAGCAGAAGTATCCATCAAAACAATCATGTAACCATACCAGAATTTCTATGGCAGATATGAGCCCATCGAATGCATATCTGAACTTGCTTTAGACTTCAGAAACCTGGCACCATCTCACACACCTTTATCCACGACTTTCTCCAACTATATGCGCTCTGATCTCCTTCATGCCACGTGTGTACATGCCCTACCTCACTATAGCCCGCGTATGTACGAACTCTGGATCACTACAGCCCGCGTGCTCCTTCAGAAACTAGGGTTTTTGAACTTTCGAAACTTTCACCATCAAGATCTCAAACTTACGAAAACTTGGATGCATCCATGAGAACTTGCAATCACTCTCTTACTCATAATAGATCTTCAATATATACTCAAGAGAGATACATTTGCAAGAGACCCTCGCTCTCTATTTATACTCTCCAAGTAGCTTCCTTTAGAAGGATCCACTTAGCCACTTTGTCCACATATCCACTTTATCCACATAACCATTTTGTCCACATGGACATCTTTATCCAACTTTGTTCACTTAGCCACTTTGTTCACATGGCCACTTGTCCATTTAACCCACTTTCCTTATTTTTAGGGTTAATACATTTATAACCACTTTCCATAATTAGAAAGTTCTCCATTAACTTTGTTATTTAAATAATCCTCTTTGAGTTTTTACTATTTAAATAATTTATTCTTTGTAAGCACGTTGACTTCTTTGACCTTTTGGGGCTTCTAGCCAACACATGAGGGTCCTCCAACTTCGTAAGGCTATAACTCTCAAACCGTGAGGAGTTATGTGACGTTCCACATACCACCGGAAATGGCATGACAAGAACTATCCATCTAGGATAGTTTCACATAAAAATTCATTAATATTCATCTCATTATTCCATAATTAAGAATGGTTTCTCTAACCATACTTCTAGGATAACTCAACCGCAAAGTGTCTTCCCATGAGGGCTTTCACCATAAGGGGACCACTTTGGAGTTCATCCATTTGTTCTTCCTATCAACCATGACAAGAAAATAATGAATCATCTTGACATTAGTCTAACTGGAATAACCCATGACAACACATCACTATGACATTGTCCCTTTGTCATTGATTCCATGCATGACCACATGATCCAACGATCAATACATTAATGCATAAACCTATCTATGCATCATATATCAATGACAACACATTGATCCATCTTCATCTATGCATCAATCCATCTATGCATGATATATCAATGACAACACATCGATCCATATTCATCTATGCATCATTTATAAATGACTTCACTTGACATCAATTCATTTACAACAATGACAATATATACTACATCAATATACTAGGACAAGAAATTGTTCCTTTGACATCAATAACAACATGATCCAACAGATATCACATTGACTGTTGTTATTATTATCACACAAACACACATATTTCTTTTATTGCATAACACCATCGTGCATGGATGCTCAGTTATAGTTTAGTAGTCATAATTTGGAGACTTTATTCACAACATCTTGTGTAAAAGTCCATAGGGTTGTACATTTTATCAAAAATATTTCTTAGATGGCACATGCCCTAGGTGCGGTGGAATGGAATTACTGAGAAAGTGCATCCAAGTAAGTGATGAGTATGAATTAGGGAGGGAAGAGGTTTCCTTGAAAATACTTAACTATGTTTCTTATGATATTGACAGAGGGAATGAAAGAAAGATGATACAATTAGTGACTCCCTAGGTACGAGTATGTGACTTCATCAAGGACTTCATAAAAAATATGCAACAATATGTTCAACATGTGTATATGGTTCTATGGAAGGACGAGCACTTTAGAACATGCAGAGGTACATTTCTCGTTGGTATTGTCTTATCAGTGCTTGATTTTGCTGAGAACTACACCCTTTAACCGTAAAATAAGATTAAGGCCAATATTATCACTTAGAGAAGGTCGACATAATGGTCCATATCACATATAGACATGGGCCAGGTAGTAAAAATCACGACATAGTTATATTGAAGGAGTATCACTTCTACATAAGAGATGATCGGTGCCACGACTTAGTCTACGTACAACATTGCTTCCAATTGTTTTAAAATAACCTTAAGGAGAAGAACATACATATGTATCAACATTGGATTTGGTCATACAGTTGTGCGGGGTAGTTAAAATATGATCATGTATTTCATTGGTTGTGTACTTTGCACAAACAAATCAAGGTACCACATATTTGGAACCATTTTGAGTTTGGGCAAGAGAAACAAGAGAATGATGGAGTAGGAACATGAATTAAAATAGTTTTACGTAGGAGATAAATGAATTTCACAATTTCTTCCCTCATTCTAGATGCAAAATCCATTGTTGAATGGTGTTCTTCAATAATGGGAGAGGGAACAAGAACCCATGAAGACCAATCACCTAGGAAAGGAATGAAAACAAATCTAGGGAACTCATGGATTCCATTCAGATTGAACATTAGAAAATGCAATAGTTCAAATATGGATGACCAAACTCTCTTGCTTCTATGGTCCATGTAGTAGTAATGAATGGCATGATTGTGAATCCACAGACCGGGTTGATAGATGGGATCATGTATCACTCCCTATTGGTCAATATATAAATATGGAATTATCCAAGTTGGAGGAGGAGCAATTAAATATTTCAACATATTATGATCACGTCTCCTACCTCATACTGGCAGGTTCGATGAATCCTTCTATTAAATTTCAAATAATTGGAATCAATGTTTTATTCTTTGTTAATTTAGTGGATTCACATGTTGGAACTCTATTTTTTGCATGATACATATATGCAGTGGTTTCCCCAAGAGGTAATGAATGTGGAACTTACTGTTGGTTGGAATGTTTCTTAGAGGGAAAGAAGACCCTCATTCTCTCAATAATAGACTATGAAATCATTGAATTTTTTATTGGGTCGATGGTTCTTAAAAGAAAATATGTGATGCAGGATGGAAAAACATAAAGAAAGGTGGTTATGTATTTCAAGATTATAGACTAGGTGATGTTGTATACCATTTTATGAACTTGGTTGTTGGTGGAAACCTCCAAGTACAAACAATTCCAGGTAATAAATCATCAAAGGTATAATACTTCTTTCCTTACTGTAATTTAATGTAGACCATTAGTATTAGAAGTGATCTTTATGGTATACTTGAATGACCATAGGTATGCAAAAAGAGTAATTGAAAAAATATTTCATATTTATGGTTGATTGAAATTTTGGATTTATTTTATGGTTGTTATGGTATTCTTGTATTTTGTGGTTCATTTATGTTGTTAGGGAACTATGTCTATGTTGATATTATGGTATCTTCGGGAGGTATGAACCTCTATTGTGACCTTTGACAAGATTAGAATGTTCCGGAAGGAAGAAAAGAAAGGAAGGAAACCCTAGACAAGATGTCAGTTGAAGAAATATAATTAATGTGAATTAATTAGTACCCGGAGAGAGAAGTCGGCCCAGGCAAGTATGCTAGAATACTATAAATACAAGGTGCTAGTATCTCATTTGACACACTTCTCATAAACATAGAAAGCCAATTTTTGTGCACTGCAATCTAGCAGTGTTGTGTGAAAGTCCTGGGGAAGGAGTTGCGACAGTTTTGGGTGAGACTCTCTGATCAGCTTGATTACTTCTTGCTTGGTGCATTAGCCTTGCTTGGCTATTTTTTTTCTACTAGGATTCTTTTCTCTATCAAGGTCAAGGTGCTCGGAGGGTGGCTTTGACCTATGGTTGGATTACAAGGGTATTGTCAATGGTAAAATGAGCACAATCCTTAATATTCTAACAGGTTATGGGCCCACACCTCTTTCATTCAGTATAAACATTGGAAGGAAGCATAGCCGCTAGGATATTGATCTCGCTAAGGAACTGTCGCTAGGGTTACTAGTAGGAGCAACTTCCAAGAAACTGTCACTAGGGTTACTAGCAGAAGTAGTTGCAGAATCCCTAATCTCAGATCTAGCACCTTGTGATGGAGCATCTTGCTCGAGGAGAAAATATTCAGATGTGCCCTAGTTTAGCGCACCTTTTGGCTATCTCAGAAGACAAAAATGTCAAATTTGAAGTTTTGGATCAAAGCATGACCAACTACCAGTTAATTGAAGACATGAGTGAAACGATCAGTCTTCTACACTACTCAACACTTACTGGAACGATTGAACATGACATGTGGATAATCGATAGTGGAGCTTATAGACACATGACGGGAGATCAAGCCAGACTCTCAAACCTAAATGAGAAGAATACATCATACAAGGTAGAGCTTGGAGACAAAAGCACTTACCCAGTCGAAGCATTTGGACAAGCCTCCGTCAAGTTGAAATCAGGTAACAATGTTCACTTAAGAAATGTTTTATGTGTACCTGGTTTAGAAAAGAATCTTGTATCAATATCTTTCCTAGAAGACAAAGGAAATAGAATAGCCTTCGTCGATGGAAAGGTGTTATCATGGCAAAAAGACTCCAGCATAGAGAATGCTAGGGTTATTGGAAGTCGTGAAGGAAATTTGTATAGACTACTAGAACAAAATGAAGAAGCTCTCATACATGACAAAGTCAACCCTAATAAACTTTGGCATAGAAGGTACGCTCATATTAATTATCAAGCATTACCCTTTCTCAGAAGAATGGTTGAAGGAATACCAAAATTAAAATCTACACATGAAGGAATTTGAAAACGATGTGCTCTTGGGAAGAATATCAAGAAACCATTCCCAAGCAACAACAACAGATCTAAGGAGATCCTAGATCTAATACACTCAGATGTTTGTGGTCCGATGCTAGTCAGGTCTCTAAGAGGATCTCTTTACTACATAATCTTCATATATTATTATTCAAGAAATACTTGGCTATATCTACTAAATACAAAAGATGAAGTATTCAGCAAGTTCCAAGAATTCAAAGCAGAGATAGAAAACCTTACGAACAAGAAGATCAAGACATTAAGAACAGATAATGGAGGATAATACACCTTGAAGGAATTCATTGCATTCTCGAAATTGGTAGGGATTAGGAGGGAGCTGATTGTTCCTCATAATCCTCAACAAAATGGTGTAGCAGAAAGAATGAACAGATCTATTGAAGAAACCATAAAAGCCTTACTAAATGATCAAGTTCTATCCATGTTCTTATGGGGAGAAGCAACAATGACAGCAATATATGTGTAAAACAGAAGTCATCATCGTATATTGAAGGACACGACATAAGAATAAGCCTTCTCAAGTAAGAAACCTAATGTGGAAAACCTAAGAATATTTGGATGTCCTGTTTACTCTCACATTCCCAGGGACAAAAGGAATAAACTAGAACCCTCAGGAAAGAAGGGGATATTTGTAGGATACAGTGATTCATCCAAGGCATTTAGAATATATATTCCAGAACAACACAAGATCGAAGTAAGAAGAGATGTAACATTCAATGAAAGGATGGCCTTCAAGAAATCCATAGAAGAAACTATTGAAGAAGAAGAGATTGAAGAACCTAATGAAGAAAGAACTAGAAAATGAAAATGACGAAAAGGAACAACCTAATCATCCTATGGAAACATGTGAAAACATTGATTTAGATATCGTACCTAAAACCAAGAAATGACCATCTTGGCTTGAAGCCACATTACAAGACGCAGAAAGACTCAAGGTTCCATAAGGAACATTCAAAAAGAGTAAAAGACCTAAAATATTCTCAAGATATGCCGCATACATGACGAAGCTTCTAGATGAAGAACCTACCACATTTGAAGAAGCCATGCAAAAGGGACAATGGAAAGAAGCTATGGTGGAAGAACATCAATCCATTATGAAAAATGAGGTATGGGAAATGGTACCTAGACCTAAAGAAAAATCAATGGTAACTTCAAAATGGGTATACAAGATCAAACATGCAGCAGACGGAAGCGTGGATAAATATAAGGTAACATTCGTAGCTAGAGTGTTCTCCTAGAAGGAGGGAGAATATTATGATGAAACTTTTTCTCTGGTGGATAGATATACTTCCATCAGAGCTATCATATCTCTTGCCACTTCCATGGGATGGAACCTACATCATATGGATGTAAAGACATATTTCCTCAATGGATCTATTGAAGAAGAAGTATATATTTAACAACCTCAAGGGTTTGAGGTACATTCCAGAGACACTCACGTTTGCAGATTAAAGAAAGATATATATGGACACAAGCAAGATCCAAGGGCTTCGTATGCCAAAATGGACAGTTATCTAACGAGACTTGGTTTCTCCAAGAGTAATGCAGATCCAAACCTTTACTACAAATTCGTGGACAATGCACCTGTAGTTATACTACTATATGTTGACGATTTATTCATAACAGGTGAAGAGTCTCGCATCATCCAGTGCAAGAAGGAATTATCTTCTGAATTTGATATGAAATATCTAGGTCTCATGCATTATTACTTGGGACTAGAAATATGGAAAAAGCATGGTGAAGTATTCCTTGGACAAGGAAAGTACGCAATAAAGATCCTTCAGAAGTTTGGAATGATGGATTTTAAGTCCATGGACACTCCCATGAATACGGATATAAGAAAAGTAAAAGATATAGATTCTGATCCAGTAGATCCATCTCTATATCGACAACTAATTGGGTCATTGATGTATTTGGTAAATACTCGACCAGAAATTTTATTTGTTGTAAATACACTAAGCCAGTTCCAGGTGGAACCAAGACATGAGCATTAGATAGCTGCAAAGCATGTATTAAGATATATTCGTGGGACAATAAAATATGGCTTGAGATATACCGCATCCATTGATATAGAGCTTCATGGATTCACAGACTCAGATTGGGCTAGAAGTGCATAAGACAGAAAGAGAACTTCAAGTATGTGTTTCATCTTGGGCTCCACTATGATATCTTGGGGCAGCAAGAAACATAAGTTTATCGCACTTAGCACAACAGAAGCAAAGTATATCGCAGCATGTGAAACATGCATAGAAGCAATATGGCTAAGGAAGTTAATCTCCGATTTATTTGAGCAGATTCCATAATTGACCATAATACATTTTGATAATCAGAGTTGTATAAGATGATCAGAAAATCCCTTGTTTCATGAAAGGTCGAAACACATTGAGATCAAATACTACTTTATTCGAGATAAAGTCCAGGAAGGAGAGGTAAAGCTTGAGTATGTCCCCACAGATGAGAAAACAACAGATATCCTGACAAAACCTCTATCCAGAATAAAGTTTGCATATTTCCGAGAGAAGTTGGGGATCGTGGAAATAACTCCCTTAGCTGAAAGGGAAGAAATGAATCTCCAGGTTGGGAGGGAGCACTGAAAATATTATTGAAGACATTTATTTTCGAAATTGAAAAATAGTCTAGCTTGGACAAATTATTTCCTATTCGGAAAGTGGATTGATATTTCTGACAGACAATGATTCCCCATTGTGGTTAACATGGGAAATGGTCCAAATTGATGATGTATCATAGACAGTGACTTCCCATTGTGGTTAACATGGGGAGTGGTCCAGACTGGCCCGCCTCGCCGGACAACAATTTCTCATTGTGGTTGACATGAGGAATGGTCCATTTTGGAGGTTGATACAGGACCGTCTTTTCCTCTTGTGGTTAACAGAGGAAATGGTCCAGACAATCATTCCTTAGGGTGTATTCATTCTCTCTAGGTTGCACTTTGTTTAGTGCCGGAGGAATGGTCCAGGCTCATTAATCAGGGACAAATATTCCTTAGGGTAGATTCATTCTCTCCAGGTTACACTTTGTTTAGTGTCGGAGGAATGGCCCAGGGTGAGGAATGGTCCAGTCTCAGAAATCAGAACAATCATTCTTCCTTGTTTGAGAAGAATAAGCCATCTAGCTCATCGTTGATGTTCTACTCTGAGGGCAGATATTCTTTCAAGATCTTATAGATGTGAGTGAAAGATTGGCCCAGATGATTTAGTGCAGATTGATATCAGATGATTGTTATGGAGACTGCCTATCTCCAGACAGTAGAGATATGCTACTATGGTAAATATGTTCCACTGTTTGTGACTATGTGTCACGGTTTGAGTAGTTGGGTACTGCCATGGATAAACATAGTTGTGTTCTATCAATTGATATTGTACCAGTTGTCATGGATATTATCCAGTTGGATAATAATGACGGTGCTCGTGATGCTACCAGTTGAATGGTTTGTTTGTGCTCAAGACCNCCTCCCTAGCTAGGAGGGAGTGTTTATATTATGGTATCTTTGGGAGGTATGAACCTCTATTGTGACCTTTGACAAGATTAGAATGTTCCAAAAGGAAGAAAAGAAATGAAGGAAACCCTAGACAAGATGTCGGCTAAATAAATATAATTAATGTGAATTAATTAGTACCCAAAGAGAGAAGTCAGCCCAGGCAAGTATGCCAGAATACTATAAATACAGGGCGCCAGTCTCTCATTTGAAACACTTCTAAGAAACATAGAAAGCCAGTTTTTGTGCACTGCAATCTAGCAGTTTTATGTGCAAGTCTTGGGGAAGAAGTTGCGCTAGTTTTGGGTGAGACTGTCTGATCAACTTGGTTACTTCTTGCTTGGTGCATTAGCCTTGCTTGGATATTGTTTTGCTACCAAGATTATTTTCTCTATCAAGGTCAAGGTGCTCAGAGGGTGGCTTCGTCCTATGGTTGGGTGACAAGGGTATTGTCAATGGTAAAATGAGAACAATCCTTAATATTATAACAGTCTATCCTTTCCTTGCCTTTCCTTTACAAGATTTTCCTTGTCTTTCCATGCCTTTCCTTGCTTTGACTTGCATTTCCTTTTCTTTCATTGTCTTTCCATGCCTTTCCTTTTGTTGTCAATGTCTAGCCTTTCCTTGCCTTGTCTAGCCATGCATTGCCTTTCCTTTCCTTGCTTTGACTTGCCTTGCCATGTCTAGCATTTCCTTTCCTTTACTGACCTTTCTGTTCCTTTCCTTTCCTTTAATTTCCCTTCCTTTGCTAGCCTTGCATTTTATTTCCTTTCCTTTCCTTGTCTTGACCTGTCTTTCATTGCCTTGTCTTTCCTTGCATTATCTTTCCATGCCTTGCCTTTTATTTCTTTCTTGGCCTGTCCTAGCCTTTTCTTGTCTTGGATTGGATTGGATTTAATTTCCTTTCCTAGCATTTCCTTCTCTTGTCTTGTCTTGGCTTAGGTTTCCTTGTGTTTCCTTACCATGACATGTCATGTATTTCCATGTCTAGCCTTTCCTATCCTTGCCTTGTATTCACTTGGCTCGACTTGTCTTGACTTGGATTTCCTTTTCTTTCCTTGTATTGTCTTGGATTTTCTTGGTTTGGCTTGCATTATCTTGGCTTGGATCACCTAGTCTAGCCTTTCCATGCCATGTCCTTTCTTTCCATGTCTAGCCTTACCTAGGCTTTCCTTTCCTTTTCTTTCCTTTCATTTTCTTTCCTTTCCTTTGTTCTCCTTGACTTTCATTTCCTTTCCTTGCCTTGCCTTGTCTTAGCTTGTCTTGTATTGCCTTGCCTTTCATTGCAGAGATGGTGCTCTTGTGGAGTTGATACTCTATTCAGTTGTTGTTGATAAACCCAAGGATTGCAGTCCATAATAAAAAGAAAATTGTACATACATCTTGTGTTCTTTGTGGTGATGGATTATTGATGACATATGTTGTTGTTATCTGTTGTTGATATATATTCACATACAACTGGTTATAAATGACAATAATAAGTGATGAGTAAATGGTGATTGCTAACTAAGGATTTTTTGTGAAGGGAAGTACAAATAGATTCCTACACTGATTCACTCCCCTCTCAGTGTGGTCGGTTTGTCCAAGAATATCTACAACATGTGTTACGAATTGTGTTTATTTGAATATACCAAGGCTTGCATTTATGTAAATATCTTTGTCCCAAGTTAAGCACACTATGTATTTTCCTGAATCTCTCATCCAATTATGTTTTTGTTATGTCAAGAGAGTTTTTAATATGGTGTTCATGGTCCCTATACCCCCTTCTCAATTTTACTACATCTTTTTGGTTGGAAGAAGGCCTAGTGTTCTCAAACCAGAAACATTGTATTAGTCAATTAATTGCTCCGATTAAATTCATGTCAGAACGAGGTAGTCTACCAGTTAAGGCCCACAAATTTTTTGGGCCACCTATGTCAAGTCTATCTCATCTATTTTAATACGTTTTAAGTGTTTTGATATTGCATTTCATGATATGAGATGTTTGTTGGAGAAAATGATGTTTTCTTGTGATTTTGCTAGCAATTGATTGTGACAAGACATGTCGGGCTTCATTATGATATTTAGAACGTGATTTCTTACCAATTTTTTGAAAAACATCCAAAATGTTTTAACATTATGATTACTTGTTTCTAAACTTTTTACTGTTTCAATTCCTAAAATTCTCCTAACAACGGTTAAACTTCTACATTTTAACAAAGCCAAAAATAATTGACATTTAGCAGCATCAGTTTTTGGTTCAAAATATTCTTTAATGATTTTATAAGAATGATAACAAATAGTCTAGTTATCTAACTTACCATCAAGTTATTTTAGACCACTTTCACCCAACTAAATACATTTAGGAGTTCTTCACCGCACACTACGCAATCTAGGTAGGGATGATGAAAATGTATTCTAGCACTCTTGACCTCCCTTCTATGGAGTTAACAACATCGTAGTTCTTACCCCTTCAATCACTGGTGGATTAATTCTAAGAGGAGAGTGGAAATTCCCATGACTAGTTTATGGAACATCTAACTGTCCAACAAGAGGTTGCAACACAGGAATTTCTTCACCATAAGGTTGTGCATTGGTTGCCTCTCTAAGTTCATCCATTATATAATCAGCTCCAAGCAAATACTCCATCATCTGGTCATCTAAAACAACTTGGATTGATGAGATAGTGATTGGAAGTCTCTATTAAAATCCTACTCTTTTCTTTTGGTGATGGAGGAGAAACAACAACGAAATCTATTCTACTAGAAATTGGATTTCCCTCTACTGAAATCCTGCATTTTAACATACACAACTTTTCCTTTTCTATTTATTTATTTACCTTATTAATGGGTTTTTATTTCCTCAAATAATTTCTACATTATGTAGGTTCCCCATGTTTAAAGAGAACAATTGTCTTCTAATTACACTAATTTGTCTTGGTATTACACAAGAAGATGCAACTAACAATTCCAATTCCATTTACACAATTTTGTCTTGATATTACACAAGAAGACACAACTAACAATTCCAATTCCAATTAGACAAATTTGTCTTGGTATTACACAAGAAGACAAAAATAACAATAACAATTCTAATGACACAAATTTATCTTCCAATTCTTCCCACAATTATATTCCAATAACACAAAATTGTCTACCAATTAAATAAAAAGAAAAAGGGAAAAAGAAAAAGAAAAAAATGTATGTTGTTATTTTTGCATCCAGATGTCGGGCTTGTTCAATGTTTTGAGATATTTGAGGTTAAGGAGTGTGATTCACACATATACATTCCCAGCATGAACATGTGCACATTACTAGAATGTGTGCACACTAAATCATGCATGCATTCTACGAATGTGCACACATTCTTGTTTGGTAGGGATGAGCACCAAGCACACTCAACATCTTTTCTTTCAAGTCACGAGAGTGTGTGTGTTCTCTTAATGCAATGGATATATCATTTATTGTAAACAAAACAACTTTATGAATAAATATGTATAGGGGTTTCAGGACAACAAGGACGTAAGGGCTTAAGATTGAAAGTGTTTTAAAGAGTAGAGAAATTGTTATAGCTAGAGGTGAAAGGGTTATGGGGCCTTCAACAAGAGGTACATGCATAGTTCACTTAGAGATCGGGTGTGGAGGGGGTTAAGGGTCAAGTATATGTTATTCCTAGGCTTAGATGGATCTAGGGGGGTCTAGGTCATGGTCTAGGTCATGGTCATAGTATAGGTCTAGGTCTTGGTCTAGCTCTAGCTCTAGGTCTATGTCATGGTCAAGGTCATGGTCATCATCACAGTCATTGTATAGGTATAGGTCATGTTCTAGGTATTTACATTCCTTTCCATGTCTAGGTATTTCTATGTATAGGTATAGGTCTAGGTCTAGTTTAGGTCTTTCCATGTTTAGGTAAAGGCCATTTGTTTCCTTGTGATGTACAAAACTTGATATAGTGTGTGAGAGTATAAGAGGGAGATAGATGAATATATAGAGGGGGGATAGAGAGAGAGTGTATGAGAGTGTGATAGGTAGAGAAAGTAAGAAAAATAAGGGGGTGGAGAGTGAGGAATATAGAGAGTGTGAGAAGGGGAGAGAGGTAGACAAGGATAATGTGTGAGAGTTAGGTAGATGGAGATAAAGAGGTGGGGTAGAGAAAGAGAGGGGTAAAGAGAGAAAGGGTGGAAGAGTGGGTGATAGATAGGGGGGTATAAAAAGTTAGGGGAGAGAGGTGTAGATTTAGGAGAGAGAGGGATGAAACATCGAGGGAGGGAGGGGGAGAGAGAGAGGGGGGGGGTGTAGGGATAGAGAGAGAGTGCATGAGAATGTGAGAGGGGGAGAGAGGAAGAAAAAGAGAGTGTGTGAGAGTGAGGGAGAGGGATATAGAAAGAGGGTGTTGAGAGAGAGAGAGAGGAAGGGGGGGGAGAGAGGGAAGGAAGATAGATAAAGGAAAATAGAGAGAGGGGTAGAGAGTAAGGGAGATAGAGGGAGGGTGGTACAGTGAGGGAGAGACAGAGGGTTAGATGAAAGAGAGAGAGGAAGAAAAAGAGAGTGTGTGAGAGTGAGGGAGAGGGATATAGAAAGAGGGTGTTGAGAGAGAGAGAGAGGAAGGGGGGGGAGAGAGGGAAGGAAGATAGATAAAGGAAAATAGAGAGAGGGGTAGAGAGTAAGGGAGATAGAGGGAGGGTGGTACAGTGAGGGAGAGACAGAGGGTTAGATGAAAGAGAGAGAGAGAGAGAGGTGATAGTTGGAGGGAGGGGGGTAGAGATGGATTGTGTGAGTGTGAGAGGAGGAGATATTAATATAGATGGGGGATAGAAAGGGAGTGTTTTAGAGTGTGAGAGGGAGGGGGAGGGAGACAAAGAGGGGGGCAGAGAGAGAGAGAGTGAGAATAAAGGGGACAAATAGGGAAGCAAGGTAGAAAGAGGTAAAGAGATAAGGGGGGTAGAGAGTGATTGTTTAAGAGTGTGAGAGGGAGGGAGAGGGAGACAAAGAGGGGGGTTATAGAGAGAGAGAGAGAGAGAGAGTGAGAGGAAGGAGCGAGAGATATGGAAGAGGTGGAAAGAGGTAAAGAGAGAAAGGGGGGAATAATGGTGGATAGAGAGGGAGAGGGATACAAAGTGAGGGGGAGAGATGGGTATGTGTAAGAGAGAGAGAGAGGAGAGATAGTGGGAGGGAGGGTTAGAGAGAGGGACTATTTTAGAGTGTGACAGAGGTAGAGGGAGAGGGATACCAATCAAGGAGGTAGAGGAGAATGAGAGGAAGGGGGGAGAGAGTGGGAAGGGGGGTAGAGAGAGATAAAGAGAGAAAGGGGATAGAGTGGGTGATAGAGAGGGAGGAGGATACAAAGTGAGGGGAGGAGAGGGGTAGATGTAGGAGAGAGAGAGGGGTAGATGTAGGAGAGAGAGAGAGAGAGAGAGGAAAGATAGTGGGAGGAAGGGTGAGAGAGAAATGTAGGAGGGGGTGTAGAGACAGAGTGTGTCAGAGGGTCAAAGGGGTAGAGAGGAAGACAAAGAGAGAGTGTGACAGTGAGGGAGAGGGAGAAAAATATGGG
>JASDQU010100463.1:253178-278423 GCA_032191745.1 Picea mariana | reverse complement strand
GTTGTAGATACTATTGTTTAATTAAAAAACAAAGGACCTTCAAGCTCTTTGGATGGTATAATTCTAGAGGAGGCATGGACAGGTAAAAAGGTAAACTATTCTTTTTTGAAGACTTTTGGTTGGGAATAATTTGTCCATATTGATAAAGAAAATAGAACAAAGCTTGAGGAAAAATTCAATAAGTGTGCCTTTATTGGATACAGTGTTAATGATTTTAGTTATCGTTTATGGGATTAAAAAAATAACAAAATCATTAGGATTAGAGATTTCATATTCAATGAGAAGGTCATGTACAAATATTAGTTGCAGGGAAAGATACAAGAAAAAAAAAAACCAGAATACACAGTGCTTGATGAGATCACTGAAAAATAAATTCCAAAGGAACCAGAAAATAAAAATGTACAACAAAAGGAGCAACATGTACCTCAAACTCCTGCACTTGTTGTTAGAATATCTACCAGGTTAAGTAGACCCCTTGAATGATACTCTCCTTCATTGTATTATTTTTTGTTGACTGATTATATTGCATCAGAATGTTATGAAGAGGAAATACAGGTGGACACCAAAAAGAAGTGGGAGAAAGGAATGAAAGAGGAAATGGATTCCCTGGTAAATAACTAGACTTTGGATTTGGTTCAATTTCCTGTAGGAAAAAAAGTATTACAGAACAAATGGGCTTACAAGTTGAAGGAAGAATATGGAGGCAAAAAGCGGTACAAGGATAGACTTTATGTAAAGGGGTTTGCACAAAAGAAAGGTATAGATTTTGATGAAATATTTTCTATTGTTGTTAAAATGACTTCAATTAGGACTATTTTAATTCTTGTGGTAGTAGAAGATTTTCATCTTGAACAGTTACATGTAAAAACAACTTTTCTCCATGGGGATTTGGAGGAACATGTTTATATGTAGTAGCCACATGGGTATGAGTGTTAGAATATAATGAATGTGCTCATTTAACCATAGAAAATATCACTATTTTCACCCAACCATAGGTTGAAGCCACCCCCGAGCACCTTAACCTTGACAGAGAATCATTCTGGAAGAAAACCCTAGACTGGATAGCCAAACAAAGGTGGTGCACCTTTCTCCAAGGATAACACACCAAGCAAGAGTAACAAGAGCTTATCAGAGAGTCCAAACCATAACCAAGAGAGAGTCCAAGCCAAAACCAAAATCTGCTAGTTGTAGTAGCTGCAACGACAACTCTCCTCCAAACTTGTGTACAAGCTGGCCAACTGCAGTGCGCACAAGTGTTTCTTATGTAGTTCTGAGAATGCTGGCTAGAATGAAGACTGGCCTCCTATATTTATACTAATTTTGGCAAACTTCCTGAAGAACACACGACCCACACTAAGAAGGTGGGGTGAATTAGTGTGTGGTCTATTCTAACTTTATCTTTTTTCAAGTTACCAATTAAAACATAAATGAACATATTAAGAATAATCAAATCATAATTACAATGCACACAGAGACAACATATGTTTGTACAAGCTTTTCTATAATTGATATGAACTTAGTAATACAAATATATGTGAGAGAGGATTTTCTTTTTAGCACCAACTAAAGTTTTTAGCACCAACTGAAATAAGGAGCACCAACCCCTCGGAGAGCACCAACTCTCTGCCAAGACCTAGCTTGGTGCAAGACCCAGCTTGCTAATAGAACCCAGTCTATCCAACTATAGTTTATTCAACTCCAGTAGTATTGATCCATTACAAAATCAATTATATCTTATGATCAGAAGTATATCATAAGACTCTCATCACCGCATTTCATCTTCTCTTTTTTTTTACATTTTCTTTCCTCTGATGTCTTCTTGGAATCTGCTTCAAATTATTTAACTTATGTTCTGAAATGCATTTTATCTTCTATTTTGGGCTGCAAAGACACAATCTTCTCACCACTTTTTCGCATTTATATAATCTTCAAACTGGTGTGAAATTTAGAGCAACGTGTCCCTTTATTTGAACCATTGTACCTTTTCATTTAAAATGATAATCTAAATTTTAATTAATATCATTGTTCTTTTTATTCTTTATTCATATTTTCATGATTTATTCTCTTTTAATCATGACTTTGTATCGGTTCATTTTTGTCATAAATTGATCACAGTCATGGATCAATTTAATCCTTTATACTCGATGCCTAATCTTTGTTATATTTACAGAGACTAGATTTTGTGAATGTGTTTCCTTCAAACCATCATATATTTTCGTGTGTTACAGAACCATGGACTTACCGAATATAGCAATGTATAACCATTTCCTTTTCTTTTTTAACTTCTTATGTCATATGACCAATGGCGGTTACCGAATGCTAAGCTTGAATGAGTGCTTGAGTGCTTTACCAAATCAATAGTGGTAATTCAATATCCTGACGAGATGGACAGCTAACTGGATTTCGGTACTTTTCCCTTCGAGTTATCATGAATTCCAATATTACCAAACTCATGACCACGAAATCGTCGAAACAATCGGACGGTTCATATTACCCACTGATATGGACGGTTATCGGGATTTCAACGCTTTTCCCATCGAGTCTTCATGACTTACTACATTGAAAAATTCTTGATTATGATATTGCCGATACAATCAGACGACTCACGTTTATCTCACGGAGATACATCAACGGTCCACCTTAAAGCTTAATCTGATCCCTTCTTTCCTTAATCGAATGATTGTGTCTTAATCAAGCATTGATATGTGTGGCTGTCGGGATTTCATTGTTTTTTCCTTTGAATCTTCGTGACCTCTAATAGTCCCTTTTGGTGTTTCGGTGTTCGGGACTTCGTGATGTTGGAGTTTTTGCTTACAACGAAAAACTCTTGAAGTGGTAACTCTCGATACTATGGATCATGTGACACGTGTCTCTTTTGGATTTTTGGCATTTGAGACTTCCAAACTATAGAGTATTTTCTTAGTGGTGAAATACCTCGAAGTAGGACTCCTAAAGTAACATAAACTCTTACGTCACTAGATGATGTGTCACTAGCCTATTGGCTTCCACATGTCATACATATTCATGATTTTCACATACCTGAGATGTTGTATCAACTTGACACTTGTCAGTGTCTTACTGTGCCATGTGTCCTTAGTTGACATGGGCTGCTGAGTCAATTTGCCTTGGTTCAAATCCAACAGCCCTCCAACACTTTCAAGATCTGACGGCCCACGATTCTATCACGATTTAGCGTTTCGCTATTTGGAAAATTAGCACTTCCAGTTTTTGACTTTCCAGTCAGTGAATTGTTGAACCAACGCCATGTGTCCTCTGGCTGAATGGCCGGGATTTTTTCTCGATCCAATGGTCTGGATTGGATTGCGAATTCATGTTTTGGTATTTCAAGAAGCATTCTCCATTCTATCAACTCACAATATTCAAATTCCCGAAATTCGGCATGCCACTCTCGTCAGATCGACGACCCACGTCGCTCCTCCTGATCGACGGTCCTTATCTTATCGTGATTTTGTGTTTCAGTTTTTCAAAGGTTAGAGCACCTCCCTTATTTTGACTCCTGATTTCTCGATATCCGCTTACGTTGGATCGACGGTCCATGACCCTCCATGATCCAATGGTCCAGATCATATCTTGATTTCGCATTTCGTGGGTTCATGCAACACTGTCTTTGACTTTCCTGATCTGCAAGTCATTGAAATTACAATCACTTGCCACATGTCCTCTTGATCCAACGGATCAGGTCATTTCGCTGCTTTGGAGTGTTAACTAACTCCTGGGCTTGTACTCCTAAGATTTTATTATAGGATTGTTGATCCTATCGTGATCAACAATAATCATGAATTTCTTTTGTAACTTGATATATTGTCCAATGCACTCTTCCTTCTTAGATTTGGTCTTCATACTGCTCGCTCGTCTTGTTTTCTCCTCCTCCTGAGTTTTCACTTTTCCTTCTCTGCATAATGTATGACATATTTTGTTGACTGATATACTGTTGACATCAATGACAATCTCATATGTCATTTAACAACAGATCATCCGATCGACTTTTGACATCAATGACTGTTGACATCAATGACAATATTTCCAACAATCTCCCCCTTTGTCATTGAGGTCAACACACTAACTTCATATACAAACTCCCCCTACGTTGATCCTTTCCTTTTATGAAGTTTTCCTTTATATGAAGTTTCTCTCCCCCTTTGACATCAATGGCAAAGGGTTTCTTCTCCTATGATCTATCTGTATAAGTACTTCTCTGACCAATGGTAACTCCTTCTGCAATCAATCTTTTTATGTTATAACAGAATGCCTCTTTCTGTCGTTGATTTCTATCTCCCCCTGAGTTATTCAATACATATATGTTTTAAGGGGTTTTGCAAAAATATCTGCCACCTGTGGTAAGCTATGTATGTTACTGACCAGACTAACCTTGGGTAAATATTCCTACATACATGCTCTGCTAATCATAGTTGAATGACTCCCCCTGTCATTATTCTTTCTCTCTTTCTGACTATTCTCCACCTTTGTTTATGAAAAGGTAGATCTTCCTGACCGGGTTTCTTCCCCTGTTGATTTACTAACCTCTTATCTTAGTTGATTGGGATTTTTTTGTGTTTCATATGAGTAGTCTTCTTGATACAAATTTTTGTAGTGATCGAGTCTTTTCAAGATTTAATCTAATTACTTTCTTATTTACTAACCAAAACTTCCCTCGAATTTTTACTGACTGTTTTCCCCCTTTGTTTCTTAAAAGGGTATTTTTTTTCTGACAGGGTTTCTTCTCTTGTTATTTTTGCAGGATGTCATGTACCTCTTTGTACATCAGAATGTTTCTTCTACTGATGTTTCTTTCCTACAGAACACAATGCAATTGTTTCTCATCTTATTTCAAACAACCCTTGAATCTATCCATTGATTCTCATCGGTCTCTAACTAAGATACCAATTTTTTTTGTATCATCCACCTTGACATCTGCACTCTCATCATCATGGTTTTTATTGAAAGAAGATTGTGGCTCCATTTTCTAGTGTGGTGATCAGTTTATCAATGAGTGTAATATCAGATTCTCATTTGTCAATCTTGACATCCATCTCTTCAAATTGGATCTACAATTTGAACTATCCATTTTTGAACTAATCTAAACTTACAGGAGATGCTTCAACAGTGCTATAAAGGTAACCCTTACTTCCAAAGACTTTGAAGTTTTTTACAGGATGATATTTCCCAAAACATGGTTCACAATGAGTTTTGTTACTATCAATCCTAATCAGACCTCTGTTCATCTGAGTACTGATGTGCTTACATCATCCCTTTCTAAAAAAATTTCTTGTAGTTGGGTTTTTCCTTCTTCTGACTTTGATTTATTTTTATTTTCCTCATCTTCAAGGTCCTCCTTGGGATAGTGGCACTTGGATGCAAAATGGCCAACTTTTCCACAGTTTAAACATTTGAAAAGAGGCTTGCCTTTTTACTTATCTGATCCTTTTTGAAGTTTCCTAGTGAAATTGGTTTTTTTGACATCAGATTCTTCATGTTGTTCTAGCGTTGAAGATTCATTTTCAACATCATTATTATGTGCACCAGAAGCTTCTTTATCCTTGTCTTGAGAATATCCCCTATTAGAAATGTTATCCTCCAAACTCCTATGGTTAGATTCCTCAATTTCAGGAGCAATATTTTCCTCAACTATATTATTTGGTACTTTGGATTTTATTTTCCATGTCTTCTTATTTATTCTTGTTGTCATATTGTGTGAATAATTTCTCATTGATTGTTTTCTTGAGTTCCAATAGTTATAGGATTTTTGGCCATATCCACCACAACTATAGCATCTCATAGTGTAACAATGTGCAGCAATATGTCCAACATGATTGTAGTTCCAACATCTTATACTATTATTGAACCTACCAAATTGTTTTCCTCCCTGATGCCTACAGTCCAAGGCTTTATGACCATATTCATTGCAAGCAAAAAATAACCTTTAAAGACACTCTCATACCTTCTTTGATTCATCCATGAAGGTGTCTCCCTTATGAACTTGATTTGAGGACTATGAATAGATTTTGGATGTATTCCATGATCAGATGTTCTGAATTTTGTAGTGTTTCTTTTATTTCTTGAATGTGAAGAAACTGGATCATATCTACTTTTACTTTTTGCAAATGAAGGAGTTGTTTCAGACCTGTCTTCATCCTTTACAGCTGAAGGAATTGTGTCAGGCATGTTTTCACCTTTTACAAATGAAGGACCTACATCATATTTCTTAGGGATACCGAGCTTTTCCTAATTGTATCCAAGGACATATTTTTCACTTGGTGATCTCTGACTATCCAGGATCTCATCCAGGGTCATGGAGCTAATCAAGAACTTGTTTTGGGTGTCTAACTTCTAAACCTTCTTTCTAATATTCACAACTTATGCTTCGAGCTCATGACAGGATTATTCCTTTTTTTCCAACTAGTTCCTTACTACCTCTTATCTCATTTTGGCTTCTTCAAGTTGGATTTTAAGATTGACATATTTTCCCCTTAGTTATTTTATATCTACAATGTTTTTTCTTAAGACATCATCTTTCTTCTTTTCTTCTTTTTCTTGACTGATTTCATTTTTTGGTCTGTTGATTTTCTCTTCATTTTCTTCTGTTAGACTAGCAACTTTTGTTTTCAATCTTTTGATCTCATATTCTTTGTTTTCTAACTGAATCTTTTGCCCAGATATGATTTCTTTATTGTATTTGAGATTTTCTTTTATTTCCAGGATATGCTTCTGATTTCCAAGTTCATCATTTTCCTTCTCCTTTTCTTTTACTTGATTAATTTCTTTCTTCAGCTTCTCGATCTCCTCATCTTTCTCTTCTAACTGATTGTCTTGTTCATATATTATCTAATCACAGTCCTTGAGCATTTCCTTTATTTTCAAGAAATGTTTTTTATTCTTTTCAAGGAATTCTTGAGTGTAGTCATGAAGATAGCTATAGTCTAATTCATTATGGTGATAGAGGTATTCATGGAAACTCCAATCAACCTTTTCTTTGGCCTTTGATAGTTCTTCTTCTTCTTCTTCCATGGGATAAATGCTAACAAAAAAATTTGTTATTGTATCTAAGTCTTCTTCTTTACTTGCAGAGGAGGATTCAATATCACTGCTATTGCAGTCGAAATATTGTGGGGAGTCCTTACTTTTATTGATGGTTGAGTCTTCATCTTCATCCTTGATATGAATGTCTTCTGTGTCTTTATTTTTTATTTGATACATATTTTCTAACTTCATCCATATGTCCTTCACGGATGTGCATAGTCCTATTCTTGTCTTAATTGTATCTGATAATCCATTGAGAAGAATCTTCAATGCCACTTCATTGTTCATCCTTGCTCTTCTTTGGATTGTAATTTTGGATAGATTCTTTGATGTAGTTAAGTCCGAGGGCTTGCTTACTACTGAATTCCAAACCTTGGATCCTTTTGACTTCAAAAACTATTTCATATTTTCTCTCCGTGAGGAATAATCTGTTCCATTGAATAAAGGAGCTTCAATTGTGGAGAGAGCCATGTGTCCACCCATTTCTTCAGAATATGCCTTCCAGTGTTTTAAACTGTATTTGAAGGAACCTCACTTTGATACCAATTGAAGAACACATGGCCCACAGTAAGAGGGGGGGGGGTGAATTAGTGTGTGGTCTATTCTAAATTTTTCCTTTTCAAGTTACCAATTAAAACATAAATGAACATATTAAGAATAATCAAATCATAATTACAATGGACCCAGAGACACCATATAATTGTATAAGCTTTTTTATAATTGATATGAACATAGTAATACAAATATATGTGAGAGAGGATTTTCTTTTTAGTACCAACTAAAATAAGGAGCACCAACCTTTCGAAGAGCACCAACTCTCTGCCAAGACCCAGCTTGGTGCAAGACCCAGCTTGCTGCATGTCCCAGCTTACTGATAGAACCCAGTCTATCCAACTAGAGTTTATTCAACTCCAATAGTATTGATCCATTACAGAATCAATTCTATCTTATGATCAGAAGTATATCATAAGACTCTCATCACCGCATTTCATCTCCTCTGTTTTTTTACATTTTCTTTCCTCTGATGTCTTCTTGGAATCTTCTTCAACTTATCTAACTTTTGTTCTGAATTGCATTTTATCTTCTATTCTGGACTGCAGAGACACAATCTTCTCAGCACTTTTTCTCATTTATATAATCTTCAAACTGCTGTGAAATTTAGAACAATGTGTCCCTTTATTTGAACCATTGTACCTTTTCATTTAAAATGATAATCTAAACTTTAATTAATATCATTTTTCTTTTTATTCTGTATTCATATTTTCATGATTTATTCTCTTTTAATCATGACTTTGTATCAGTTCATTTTTGTCATAAATTGATCATAGTGATGGATCAATTTAATCCTTTATACTCAATGCCTAATCTCTATTATATTTATAGAGACCAGATTTCGTGAAGGCGTTTACTTCAAACCATCATATATGTTTGTGCATTACAGAACCACGGACTTACTGAATATAGCGATGTATAACAATTTCCTTTTTTTTTTTAAACTTTTTATGTCATATGACCAACGACGGTGACCGAATGCTAAGCTTGAACGAGTGCTTGAGCGCTTTAGCAAATCAACGGTCATAATTCAATATCCTGACAAGATGGACGACTGACGGGATTTCATTACTTTTCCCTTCGAGTTATCGTGAATTCCAATATTACAAAACTCACGATCACAAAATCACCGAAACAATCGAACGGTTCATATTACCCACTGATATGGACGGCTATCGGGATTTCGACGTTTTTCCCATCGAGTCTTCATGACTTACTACATTGAAAATTTCCTGATTATGATATCGCCAATACAATAGGACGATTCACATTTATCTCGTGGAGATACATCAACAATCCAGCTTAAAGCTTAATTTGATACCTTCTTTCCTTAATCGAACGACTATGTCTTAATCAACCATTGATATGTGTGGCTATTGAGATTTTGTTGTTTTTTCCTTTGAATCTTCGTGACCTCCAATAGTCCCTTTCAGCGTTTCAGCATTCAGGACTTCGTGATGTTGGATTTTTTTCTTATAACGAAAAACTCTCGAAGTGGTAACTCTTGATACTATGGATCATCTGATGCATGTCCCTTTCGGATTTTCGGCATTTGAAACTTCCGGAATATAGAGTATTTTCTTAGTGGTGAAATATCTCGAAGCAGGACTCCCAAAGTAATGTAAATGCTTACGTCACTTGATGATGTGTCACTAGCCTATTGGCTGCCATGTGTCATACATATTCGTGATTTTCACGTACCTAAAATGTTGTATCAACTTGACACTTTCCAGTGTCTTAGTGTGTCACGTGTCCTTAGGTGACGTGGTCTGCTATGTCATTTTTCTTTGGTTCAAATCCAATGGCCCTCCAACGCTCTCAAGATCCGATGACCCACGATTCTATCGCTATTTCACGTTTCTCTATTTAGAAGGTTAGCACTTCTAGTTTTTGACTTTCCAGTCAGCGAAGTGTTGAACCAATGCCATGTGTCCTCTGGCTCAATGGAAAAGATTCATTCTCAATCCAATGGTCTGGATTGGATCGCGAATTCGTATTTTGGTATTTCAAGAAGGATGCTCCATTCTCTCAACTCGCAATCTCTGAATTCCTGAAATTCGGTATGCCACTCTCATCAGATTAATGACCCACATCGCTCCTCCTGATCAACGGTCCTTATCTTATCGTGATTTTGTGTTTCGGTATTTCAAAGGTTAGAGCACCTCCTTTCTTCCGACTCCTGATTTCCCGATATCCAATTTCCCAATATCCTCTTACGTTGGATTGACGATCCACAACCCTCCATGATCAATTGGTCCAGATCATATCACGATTTTGCGTTTCGCGAGTTCATGCAACACTGTCTTTGACTTTCTTGATCTGTGAGTCAGTGAAATTACAATCACTTGCCACATGTCCTCTTGATCCAACGGATCAGGTCATTTCACTGCTTTGGAGTGTTAACTAACTCCTGGGCTTATCCTCCTGAGATTTTATCATAGGATTGTTGATCCTATCGTGATCAACAATAATCACGAATTTCTTTTGTAACCTGATATATTGTGCAATGCACTCTTCCTTCTGAGCTTTGGTCTTCATATTGCTCGCTCATCCTATTTTCTCCTCTTACTGAGCTTGCACTTTTCCTTCTTTGCATAATGTATGAGAACTTCTGGTGACTGATATGTTGTTGACATCAATGACAATCTCATATGTCATTTAACAACAGATCATTCGATCGACTGTTGACATCAATGATTGTTGACATCAATGACAATATTTTCAACACTGCCTGGGCTGACTTCTCATTCTAGGTACTAATTCTTTAGTATATATCTTTTCTTTTAGTCGACTTCTTCTCTTGGAGGCTAATAATCTAATACAATACATTCTCTTGAGATGACTTCTCTTCTAGGGTTATTAACCAATTAATTAGGGTTTCTTGTTGCTTCCCGAAATATTCTATTCTTGTCAGGTTTACACATGGAGGTAAATACCTCCTGCAACTACCATAATATCAACACTCCCTCCTAGATAGGGAGGTATTGAAGGTAATGGTCTTGATCACAAACATACCATTCACCCAGTAGCATAAACAAAGTCATATAGACTATTTCATGATTATATCATGAGCACCATGATCACTATCAATGTCATCAGTTGCATCATCTCTTGAAACCATACTCCATTTGGTTACTCAGACATGATGTTGGATAAATCACTCGCTCCACGGAGTGATACAAGAGCCATTCTTCTAATCCGCACATATGTCCTAGAAGAATAAATGTCCTGGACCATTTTCTGTCTAGGGAATCTTTGTCCATTGATCATCCATCTAGTTGATAATCATTTCCAATATGACTGATAGTTTTCAATGAAATTAGAACAATGTCATTCAATAGAACACATTTGTGTCTATCCATAGTAGCACACAACTACAATCCGATGGTACATTGCCACACCAAGTAGCACAAAGATACTTGATCAGTGACATATAGTCACCATTAGTAGAACACATCTACCACAGTAGTATATATCTACCGTCTAGAAACATGCAGTCTTCATAACAATCATATCATCTAATATCAACATGCACAGAAAAAATTGTTATGATATAAACTGAATCATCTGGGCCATTCTTCCACTCACATCTATGAGATCTGGAAGAGCATCTACCCTCAGAAGGTAAAATATCAATGATGAGATATCTGGACCATTCTTCTCAAGCAAGGAAGAATAAATGTCCTGATTTCTGAGCCTGGACCATTCCCTATCTAGGCCATTCCTCTAGCACTAAACAAAGTGCAACCTGGAGAGAATGATTCTGCCCTAGGGAATGTCTATCCATGATTGTTGAACCTGGACCATTCACCTATCTGGGTCATTCCTCTGGCACTAAGAAAAGTGCAACCTAGAGAGAATGAATCTTCCCTAGGGAATGACTATATGGACCATTTTCTAAGGAAATGAATGTCCTACACCAACCTCCAAAATGGACCATTCTTTGAAACTGATCACAACTATGAGCTTCGAAAGAATGATTTTTCAGTGAGGTGGACCCGTATTCTTGACCACTACTGAGATTGATTGTTAAGAAGAGAGGTTGTCCTAGACCATTCCCCATGTTGACCACAAGGGGAATAGTTGTTTATGGTATTGACCATTTTCATTATGAAAATGACCATTTGATCCAGACCATTTTCCAAACTTGAAAATTCATGTCCGTCAATAATCTCAAACCACTTTCCGAACTGGAAAGAAATTGCTCATCCTGGACCATTTTTCGAACTGAAAAATCACTGTCCATAAATCAACAACACATTAGTGCTTCCTCCCAACCTGGGAGTCATCTCTTCCTTTTTCAATACGGAATTCGTCTCCATGAGATCCATCTTGAGTATGCAAACTCTTTCATCTTGGACAGAGGCTTTACCAAAATGTTTGCTTATCTAATCATCTATGGAGATATATATATTGGAGAACCACTTTCTCTTTTCTTGACTTCATCACAAAGAATGTAATGCTTGATCTCAAATGTCCTTTGGTATTTTTGGAACACTAGCTTTCTCTGAAGGATTCATATAGCTCTGATCAATATAGTATATCATTGTTGGATTCATCTTTGTTTCCTACTAGCTCATAACCTTGTGACCAGAGTCAAACTAGAACATATCCAAGTGGTACTTCTTCTTCTGTCATGAGAGTTTGTCATGGATTAGAATTCCATCATCCTAAGCTTCTGAGTAACCATTCTGATACAATATATTTGTTATAGAAAGTTTTTCACCATGCTTCTATTGTGCATTGGAGGTTCTTTACCAAGTTGTGTTCTTTCATCTGCATACAAGGTTTTCTTTTGGTATACCTCAAAGCCTTGAGGTTTCTCTACATACTCTTTTTTTTCAATTATTCTAGAGAACAGCCTTTGCACTTGTCTGATGTAGAATCCAACCCATGGATATTGCGGATGATATAATGGCTCATGTAGAGGTATGTCTAGTTTACTAGAACAAGCAATCATCATAGTCTTCTCCCTCCACATGGGATAACTTCTAGTTATGGATCTCACAATGCTTGCATTCATAAGTCTTCCATACATTGTTCTTCATCACAACTTTCATTCCTTCTGCTTGATTTCTTCTCGGGGGTTTAGATCAAGCTAGTAGTCTTTTGATTCTTGATATAGTGACTGGTTGTTTTAGCTTTTCTTTCTCTCTTGGAATCTTCATGTTCTTCTTCATGTTTCTCTTTAGCTCTTGGGTCCATGGAGTTTTCTTATATATTCCATGCCCTAAAGATTCCAACTTCTTCCTTTCATCATAGGATCATGGATGTGGATGGACAACCAAGGATACTTTAGGGGTTCTTTTTGAAGAAGACTTCTTATAAAGTCGTGTTTCTTTTCATGGTTGCTATCAGGGATAGATAATTCATCATATTTAATGAATCATATTATTTAGGATTAGCTCCCTCCTAATTCTTTCTTCATGCATGAGTGCATGCTCATCTTTTGGAATTCTGTAAACAGCTCCCTACAACTAAGAGAGCCCATGCTTCTATCTGCATCCTTATTGCCTTCTGCAAAGTGTCATAAGTCCTTTTCCAATTTCCTCTTGATTTGCTGACTTCTTTTTGTTTTACTTCTTCTAGGTTTCTTCAAGTTTGATTTCTAATTTTGGCTTATCTTGCAGTTGTTACTTTTGTAATAGCTTCCACATGAATTGTTACCGTGGGTTGTTGATGTACTTAATTATTTCATGTGTATTGACTGACTTGTAGTCATTGTGATAACATTCCTTATTTTGTTGTTCTTCCATAGGTGTAGTTTYTCTTTGAACATCTTATAGATATGCAAGATATGTACAGAAACTATGTAAACATGGTATGTACAAGAACTATGAAGAATATTGTTACCTTCTCTTAGAAGAAGAAATTTGTTTTATCATGCTTTGTCTTGAGGGTTTTMTTCCTTCATCAACTGATGCTTCACATGTCTCCTTCCTTTTCTTTAGCTTGGGACAATGATTCTTGTAGTGACCATATTTTCAACAATTGAAGCATTGTATTTTTGACATATCTTTCTCTTGATTTGGCTTATTCCTTGAGCCAAACTTCCTTTTGTTCCTGAAATTCTCGAATCTTGTTGTGAAGGCTTGATCATCATATTTCTTTTGGGGTTTCTCTTTTTCATTGATCCTTGATTCTTCTTGTGCACAATAGGTCCAAAGTTCTTCAAATGTAGGATACTCCTTCCTTGTGTTCATTCTTGTGGAAAATGCATCCCATATCTTGGGAATACCATTGAGTACTATATTTACCAGTTTCTTCTCTGAGATGATCTCTTAAATAGATTGTAGTTGATATCTTAATTGAGAGATCCTCACAAAGTATGATGGTATTTTGTCATCATCATTCATCTTCATGTCACAGATCTCATTCCTTAGACTCATTACATGTCCAATGTTTCTAACTGAGAAGAGGTTTTTTAGGGAATCATACATATTCTTAGATGAATCAAGATGGGATATGTAGGGTATCAAGTGATAGTCCACTATGATACTCATGACATTGATGTCATTGTCTTTGAACTTTTCCATAACTGCAACGTTCTGCGGTTCCTTCTCTTTTCCTTCTTCAAACTCTAGTTCCACAATATTTCCTTTCACTATATCCAACACTTTATTATTGGAAAGAATGAGATCAATCCTTGTCTTCCATGCTCTGAAGTTAGAATCCCCTTCTAAATTTTTTTCTGACTTCATATAGTAAGTCATGGTTGCTTTGACTTGGTCAACCCTAGATTTGACCAAAAACTCAAACTTGACGTCTTAGCTTGCTGAGAGTACTAGGAGGTACGCTAGGCTAGGGAGCACTAGTCTAACTAGAAATTAGGTCAATCCCTTYACTTAAGGTGCCTCAACGAGAGGGTTAGGGTTTCGTTTCTACAGTAAGAACTCGCTGCAAYTGCAACTGCAACTGAGAAAATCCTCCCAATCTATCTTACAACAATTAGAATGTCTAAAGATAGTGTGGCCCCATAACCTACTTCTAATATAATGGATTTTCTCATTTAACCATATAAAATATCACTATTTTCACCCAACCATAGGCCGAAGCCACCCCTGAGCACCTTAACCTTSACAGAGAATCAGTCTAGAAGAAAACCCTAGGTTGGATAGCCAAACAAAGGTGGCACACCTTTCTCCAAGGATARCACACCAAGCAAGGGTAACAAGAGCTGATCAGAGAGTCCAAACCATAACCAAGAGAGAGTCGAAGCCAAAACCAAAATCGTCTAGCTGCAATAGCTGCAACGACAACTCTCCTCCAAAATTGCACACAAACTGGCTAACTGYAATGTGCAGAAGTGTTTCTTCTATAKTTCTGAKAATGCTGGCCAGAATGAAGACTAGCCTCCTGTATTTATACTAATTATGGCAGACTGCCTCGACTGAATTCTCATTCTAGGTACTAATTCTTTAGTATATATCATTTCCTTTAGACGACTTCTTCTCTTTGAGGCTAATAACCTATTACAATTCATTCTCTTGAGCCAACTTGTCTTCTAGGGTTATTAACCAATTAATTAGGGTTTATTCTTGCTTCCTGGAATATTCTATTCTCATCAGGTTTACACGTGGAGGTAAATACCTCCTGCAACTACCATAATATCAACAATGAGATAAAATGGAAGGAGAATTTGGTATGTAGGTTGAATAAGAGATTGTATGGCCTAAAGAAATCTCCAAGGAAGTGGTATTTGAAGTTTGGCAGGTTTATGACAGAACAAGGTTATAGTAGATGACATTCTGATCACTATGCTTATTTTAAAAATCTAGAAAATGGAAGCTATATTATCTTTCTATTGTATGTAAATGACATGCTTGTTGCAGGGCTTAATATGAAGGATATAAATGTCCTCAAGAAGAAATTAGCTAATGCATTTATGATGAAGTATTTGTTTGCTACAAAGAAAATCCTTGGTATGAGAATAACAAGAGAGAGGAAAAATCACAAATTGACATTGTTTTAGGGTGAGTACATAGAGAAGGTGTTGGAGAGGTTTATAATACAAAATGAAAAACCAATTGGTACACCTTTGGCCAACCATTTCAGATAAACTAAGGAAATGTGTTCCAAGACATAGGAGGAGATAAAATACATGTCTAGGGTCCCTTATTCATCAGTAGTTGGTAGCTTGATGTATGCAATGGTTTGCACAAGACCAGATGTTGCACATGCAGTGGGAGTTGTGAGAAGGTATATGAACAATCCAGGTAAAGAACATTGGGAGGCAGTGAAGTGGATTCTTAGGTATTTCAAAGGTATTTCTATTCATGCACTATGTTTTGAAGGTTCAGACATTGTTCTATAGGGATATGTTGATTCAGATATGGTAGGTGATAAATATTGCAGAAGGAGCACCACAGGGTATGTTTTTACTGTAGGTGGAACAACAGTAATTTGGATTTCAAAACCGGAAAAGGTTGTTTCACTTTCAACAACAAAGGAAGAGTATGTTTCTTCTACAGAGGCTAGTAAAGAGATGATTCGGTTACAAAGGTTTATGGAGGAATTGGGAAAGAAGTAGGAGAATAGAAGGTTATACTGTGACAGTGAGAGTTCCATTCATATTGAAAATAACTCATCCTTCCATTAAAATACTCATCATATACAACTCATGTACCATTTCATACGATCCATCTTGGAAGATGGACATTTGAAGTTGGAAAAGATACACACTAGCAAGAATCCTATAGTCATGTTAACAAAGGGAGTAACCGAGGAGAAACTAAGTTCCTTCTTAGTTTGAGTTGGTCTTCACCCATGAATATGAAGATGATAAATTTTCCAGGTCCAAGAAGGATCATAGTCCAGGAGATACAATAGCGATAAAGTTGTTGAGATCAGTCTCCAAGTGGGAGATTGTTGGTTGTGGAGCCTGATTATCTTCCTAATTCAGAGGTATTTGTTTTTAGTCGTGTTCATGCCCCATGAAGACTTTACACTCTGAAAGAATGTACACTCCTCCATGTGGGGGAGTGCAGGGGGGGTTACCACCCCTGCAGGGTCCAAGGGCATCTGGGGGATTGGGGGGGAAGCCCCTGAAGGAAAACTCTCCTTGTAAATGTATATTATAATTTCATAGTAAATATGGACCRYTCATTATAAGGTTGCATATCTGACGGTAGAACTTATGTTAGGGTTTTTTTCCTTAGAAGGAAACCCTCTTTTATGAGGGAAATGCATTGTGGATATGTATCATTGTGAATATTTTACTCTGAGTGAGGATACTGTAAGAGAAAGAAGAGGAAGTTACAATGAGTCTTTTGCAGGTTGTATYCCTTGATTTGTTGGATAATAATAAAGGAAGGACCCAGAAATTTCTCTGGTGGACATAGTTCACACTAGGTGAACCACATATATCTATGTCTCTATTGTATTGTGTATCTTATGTGTTTTATTTTCGCATTTTTTTTWTTTTATTTCTCCCATTCCTGTTTTTCTAACATTATCTAGGGTGAAAGTATGTAAGATAATGTGATAACATCCTCCCTCACTCTTGTTGGTCATTGGGTGTTAGTAGTATACCAACATTTATGGGTTGGGGTTATGGATTAGGTTTTTAGGGGGTTATAGATGTTATTGGAAAGTTAGTTTTTAGGTCATGTCAAGTGTGTGTGTTAGGAGTGTGGGTTAGGTGTTAGATTATCTATTATTCAAGATTAATATTTATTATAGACTATTTATTATTTATACACACACACACACACACACAAAACAAGATCCACATAGGAGGATGGAGAGGTCAGGAAAGCACACCTCTCTCATGATTCCATGGCCCAAAAAATGTTTTATTCGACAATCTACAGAACTAAGGTTTTACTCAATAAGGGACAATGAAACTTTTGCACTCGAGAGTCAATTTTTTTAAACTCTATATCTGATTATTATGGATAGTGTGCCCACATCGACCTTGCCCAAACGCACTTGTAGGATCTTTTGGCACTCAAATCTACTTCTCAATTTAAATTTTGTGCCCCATGACCAAATTCATCATTTTTTTTGTCTCCCCTCACTACTCACCATGCGACATTGGTGATGGGTGTGTTGGAAGATGTGCCATGACATTTCAAGAGAGTTTCGATGAGCATTCCATAGATGTGAATGACGAATGATGAAAATGAAATTGCATGATAAACATTGATCAAAACATGGATGATCTCAAATATTATATGGGGACATCATGTATCCTTGAGTCTTGAAAACCTCACATACCATCAAGGCATGTGCCTAGTCTAACCATACCAAATTACAATGCATACAGGAACAATTTGAAGAAATTTCAACGTTGGCCCCATTCACTATTCACCATGCGACATTGTTGGATGACATTGGTGATTGGCGTGTTGGAAGAGGTTCCATGAAATTTCAATAGAGTTCCTAAAAATACCTAACTCTCATAACCCATGATCCATCAACCCTTAAATACTTAAGCCCTTATCCCTAATTAACCCTTAATCCCTCAACCTTAGTTAATCACTAATCCCTTAACAAAAAATCCCTAAATCCCTTATCCCCTAATCCATCGACCCTTAAACATTGAACACTAATCCATAATTCATTAATACATAAACCCTTATTCCCTAAGAACTTAAACATCAATCCTCTATCCCACAATCCCTAAGCCATTAACCATTAAACTACCTAACCCGTAAGTGCCAAATCCCTTAGCTCTTGACCCTTAATCCCTTAAACCCTAAMYCCTAATYCATTAACCCTTAATCCYTGTACCACAAATCCCTAAATCCCATAATYCTCAAAGKCCCTATCCACTTAACCCCCAACACCTCAACTAATTAACTATTTAGGCTAATCTGACTACATCTGGTGCTAAATCCGACACTACTTCAGGTGCAATTTCTAGCGCTAATTGGGGAACTAAATCGGGCACTAAAAGGGGCACTATTTCTGATGCTAAAGGAAGCATTATTTCCAACGCTAAATGGGGTGAATTTTTTTATGCTAAATGGGGTGAAATTTCCAGTGCTATTAGTGCCTAAATTTTGTGGTCGATGCAAAAAATGCCATAAATAGCTCCATCCCGATAAATAGCGCCGACGTTTTCAAAACATTGAAGGAAAATACACTAAAACCAACTTTGGAAGAAAAAAAGGGAGAAAAAATAGGTGCAAATAATAGGGATTTATTATAGTGATATACGTTTGTTTCTAGACAAAAGTTGCTCACTAGTTTTAGAATTAATTAACATCTGCACAGTCTTATATTTTTTTAAATATTTCACTTGTTTATGATTCAAACAAATTTTATAATTCTCATAAATATGAGCCTTATAATTTTTCACATCAGTTAAATTTATTTTTTCATATCCAATTCTTTCCTTCACTTGACATGGCATGTCTCTTTTTTTTCCATGCCTTGCCTTTCCTTGCCTTGGATTTCCTTACCTTTCCTTTCCATGCCTTGGAATGCCTTCACTTGCCTTACCTTGGATTGTCATACCTAGACCTAGAACTCTACCTTTCCTTGCCATGCCTTTTTGTTTCTATCCTTTCTTAGCCTTGCCATGTCTTTCCTTTCCTTTACTTTCCATGTCACGCCTTCCCTTCCCTTTCGATGCCTCTCATTTACTTGCATTGTCTTTCCTTACCTTTCATTTCCTTGAATTTCCTTGCCTTGCCTTGACTTTCCATCCCATGTATTATGGTTAGGGACCTAACCTACCTAGCCCCTCAATTGGGTAGAACAATATATTTCCATGTAATAAAGGTCAATATTAATAAGGCCTAGCAATAAGGAGGAATAAGTCAATTCTAAGAAGACCTAATAGAAGATTCTGCTTCTAGAAGGATCTTCCTCTAGATTGTTCTTTTGGATAGATAGATTTAGTATAAATAATAGTAGAGGGTATGAGAAGTTTTGTCTTGGATATTATTGTAATATAGCTCTTCTCTACTGGAGGTTTACCCCTCGGAGAGGAAATTGAACATTGATATCATTAATTAAGGTGCTCTTTTTGGTATTATTCTTGTATTGTTCTGGTTATATCATTTTTGTCCTGCTATGTCTAGCTAATTTTTTTTTTTTTTCTGCATACTATTCTATATCTGGAATACTACAAGTGTTATCAGAGAACTTTCCTCGGCAGAAAATTGTGGGTTAATATTTTTTTTAGGGTAGAGACTATTCCGACGTCTTAAATCTAAAGAGATCTATCGTTATGTGCATAAACCCACGGTTGGGGAGTAATACATGCATGAAATACAAGAGGTACTCAAGCGCACATCTATTGGCCACCCTTATAACCCCTGTTGGTAACCCTTCGAGTGGTATAACATCAGACAACACCTGTATATGGATCGACCAATATCTCCCGAATCCCTCCATATATAAACCGATTGGCCTCCTGACTTCTATAGTTCCACCGAGAACAACAATCAAGAAGATACTCTTTAGTACCTCGGTAGTCGGGTAGTACGGCTAAGGGAATGGCCTATCCTCCTTAGTTGGTGCCCTGAGATATTGGGACGAGTACTATTGTTGGAACCTGCACGTATATCAGATAGCTATAGCATAGGGCAAACACTTGTTTGTAGAAACCCTGAATACCCTAAAACTTGGGACATAAACAAAAATAGAACGGACAATATCTATTTCCATGGAACTGTGCCTTCTGCATTATGGTTCCAAAATTACTATACATTTATTCTTGTTAATCATTTGGGAATTTCATCACTACACTATTATTCAGGCCGAAGCACAACTCTCGTCATCACACTTATTTGGGACCTATCCCATTGGATTCCCCTTTTCTCCATGATCGCAGTCATACCTTTCATTTTTATTCTTTTTTTCAATGAACCCGAACCCTTCTCAACTTCCTTATTTTTCCAGCTATTCCATTATATTTCCCTTCTCTCCTGATATTCATGGTACATATCACTTATAAGTCATTCTTTGTGGTCCCACCCACCCATTTGTACTTAACCACACTTCTCCTCTTCAAATGGCCACCACTCGCAACCAACACCTACAAGCTTCCATCAATCAACTGACATCTGAGATTGGTTCTACCAATTCTTTCCTTGCACAATTCAATACCCAAGTCTAGCACAAATTTGACACCATGGAAACCAACTTCATGAACCAATTTAACACCCTCCAGTATGTTTTCAACCAATTGTTAAACCTCCCTTTGGGTCCTTCCTCCTCGAGCCAACTTGATGATTTTGATTCCTCACATTCTCTGCATTTTCATTCCAACTCCTTTTAGCATGACCCCCATATTCCCCATGTCGAGGTCAATAAATTTGATGGCTTTGATCCTACGATTTGGGTCACTCAAATGGAGAATTATTTTTATTTGCATGGTATTACTGATGAGTTGGCCAAACTTCACAATGTTGTCCTCTATCTAGATCATGAATGATGGTAATGGTGGCAATGGCATAAAAATTCACGTGAGGGGTATATTGCCTGGATCCAGTTTTTTGCAGAGCTCTATCACCACTTTGACATTGATAACCACTATCTTGGTCATTGACCGAGTTGAAATAGTTAGGAACAATGGAAGACTTTATAACTACTTTTGAGAATTTGGCCTTTCAAACTGAGGGTATTTCATATGCTTTCTTCCATGAATGCTTTATCAGTGGCCTAAAGGATGAAATCCGATCCCAGGTTCTCATGGCCCACCCTCAAACTTTGTTGGAATCTACTAAACGTGCTAAAGAGGGCCAACAAGTTGTTTTTTCCCAAAAAAAAAACCCTCCTTTGTTCCTCTTGCTCGACCCACTCATCCTAACCCCCCTATCACACCCCTCAAGGTCCAGAAATTAACTAGGGTTTAAATGGTTGAATGCCAACTAAAGGGTATTTTCTATAATTGTGATGAAAAATATTTTTCAGTGCAAAAGTGTAAGGAACAAAAAAAATTTATGGCCATTTCCGAATATATTCCCAACGAAGATGTGACGGTTCCCCTTGTTCAAGAGCCCTCCCTTCTCGATGTTACCCAAGATCTTGCTGAACCACCTAAATTTGAACCACTCATTTCCTTGCATGCCCTCACTAGCTTCTATGATCCACAACCCCTGAATCTCATTGGCTATATTAAGAATAGGAAGGTCATCATCCTTGTTGAAAATTGTAGAACCCACAATTTTATTCATCATCACATTGCCCAGGAAACCAATTTCTATGTTCATGTTGTCAATAATTTTGAAATCATGATAGCCAATGGTGGGTCCATGAAATGTGGTGGGAGTTGTGAAAATGTACGTCTTGAAATTGGGGATTACCACGTGAAATATCATATGTTTTCCATTGAAATGTGTGGTCGTGACATTGTGCTAGGTGTTGAATGGTTATGCACTTTGGGTTCCATTCTTATATATTTTAAGGAATTAACCATGCAATTCCAGTAGGAGGGACAAAGGTATCACTTCCAAGGTCTCATAGTTGGTTCTCCTGATATCATCAATTCCCATCGCATGGAAAATATCCTCAAGAAAGGCCACTATGGTATTATTTCTCAACACCATTCTATTCACATGGTTGTGACACCCTCTGTGCATCCTGACATCCAAACTATTCTCTCCAAATACCAAGCTATTTTTTCCACTCCTAAATGACTTCCTCCTTCTCGTGGTCTTCATGATTATTCCATACCCCTTGCNTCAAGAAAGGCCACTATGGTATTATTGCTCAACACCATTCTATTCACATGGTTGTGACACCCTCTGTGCATCCTGACATCCAAACTATTCTCTCCAAATACCAAGCTATTTTTTCCACTCCTAAATGACTTCCTCCTTCTCGTGGTCTTCATGATTATTCCATACCCCTTGTTCCTGGCAGTCTTCCTCCCAATGTTCTCCCCTATCATCGTCGCTTTTCCCAAAAGAATGAAATTGATAAAATAATGTATCAATTGCTACAAGCGTGTGTTATCTACACTAGTACCATCCCTTATTCTTCTCTTGTGGTCATGGTTCTTAAGAAAGAAGGTACTTGGTGCATGTGTCCTAAATTTCATGCCCTCAATAAACTCACCATCAAGGACAAGTTTGCCATTATTTTCATTGATGATCTCTTGGATGAGTTGAGTGGTGCTCAGTATTTCACTAAACTTGATCTGTCTTCTAGATACCACCAGATACGTATGCAAGACATTAACATCCCCAAGGCTACCTTTCGAACTCATGAGGGTCACTATGATTTCTTGGTCATGCCCTTTGGCCTTTGTAAAGCCCCCTCCACCTTCCAAAGCCTCATAAATCATGCCTTCCATCCTTTTCTCCATCAGTTTGTCTTAGTTTTCTTTAATGATATTCTCATCTATAGTAAAACTTCATAATACCATATTTCCCATGTGGATCAATTTCTTCATCTACTCTCTCAGCATCAACTTTTCCTCAAACAATTTGAATGTTCCTTTGGCACCTCGGAAGTCGAGTACTTGGGTCATATTGTTGGCAAGGATGGTGTCCAGGTGGATCCTAAGAAGATTGAAGCAATGCGGGATTGGCCTCGCCCCAAGACTATAAAAATCTTACATGGTTTTTTGCATTTAACAAGATATTATTGCAAGTTTGTTCAAAATTATGGAAAGATTGCAACACCTCTTACTTCTCTAAAATAATTCTTTCACTTGGAATCTCAAAGTTGATCTGGACTTTCAAGCATTAAGGAAAATATGTGCACTAATCTAGTCTTGGTCCTTCCCGATTTCACAAATACCTTTGTCCTGGAATGTGATTCCTCAGGGAGAGGAATTAAGAAGTCCTTATGCAAGAGGGAAGACCTTTGGAATTTACCAGCAAACAATTGTCAAAATTCCATTTGGGCCAATCAATATATGAAAAGGAAATGTTGGCTATTTTGCATGCAATGGATCTCTGGTGCCCTTATCTCTTGGGGAAATGATTCCAAATTAAGACAGATCATCAAAACCTCAAGTATTTTTTGGAGCAACGACCTTCCTCTCCAGAGCAACAAAAATGGGTAACTAAGCTCTTTGAATATGATTATGAGATAGTTTACAAGAAAGGTAAATAAAATGTGGTTGCTAGTGCTCTTTATTTTAAATATGAAAATGAAGGGTCCTTGTTCTCCCTATCCTTCAATGTACCAGATTGGCTCCAAGCTGCTCACCAGGAATGGCTACAAGATCCTAAAATTCTGCATCTAATCCAACAATTGCAAGACAATTCTCTAGTTTCCCAAGGTACTCTTGGCACAATGATGAGCTTCGCTACAAAGGTCATTTGTATTTAAGTAAATAGTCAAAACTTAAATCCACGGTGCTTTCTGAGCTTCATGCTACTCCCATAGCTAGGCACTCATGGTTTACAAAAACCTATGACAGGTTCCAACGTTATTTTCTCTAGAATGGTATGAAAGAGGAAGTTCACACTTTTGTGGTAGAATGTGATGTTTTTCAACATAACAAGGGATAAATAATCAAAGCCCTTGGCACGATCCAATATCTTCTGATTACACTAGTTATTTGGAGGGACATATATGTGGTTTTCATTGTGGGATTACCTAAATCAGGAAATAAGTCGGTCATCATGGTGGTAGTTGATCGTCTTTCCAAGTATGCTCATTTTTGTGTTGTTCAACATCCATTTATTGTATCCATTGTGGCTCAACATTTCATGGATCATATCTCCGAGCTTCATGGAATGCCTCATTCTGTTGTTTCTAATCAATACCCCACTTTCACCAACAATATTTTGGAAAGAACTGTTCAGGCTACAGGGAAGCCAATTGCATCTTAGCACTGCCTATCATCCCCAGACTGATGGTCAAACTGAAGTTGTCAACAAGTGTTTGGAGACTTATTTGAGGTTTTTTTCCTCTGAAATGAAAAATCAATGGGCTCAATGGTTACCATTAGTTGAATGGTCGTACAACACTTCTTACCATACAACTACTCGCATGACTCCTTTTGAAGCAGTATATGGACAAAATACACCTTTTGTTCTCTCCTACATTCCAAGTGTCTCGAAGGTTCAGGAGGTTGACCAAACACTTACAGTTCGAGAAGCTATTCACTCGACCTTCAAAGATAATTTTTTCATGGCTCAGAATCACATGAAGCAAAAAGTCGATCAAGATCGCTCAGAACATCAATTTTTTTAAGGAGACCAAGTATTTCTTCGACTTCAACCTTATAAACAAACTTCACTCAAGGTTAAACATGGTCAGAAATTGGCGCCAAAATGTTTTGGTCCTTATACAGTTCTCAAGTGCGTGGGACATGTGGCCTATCAGTTATCTTTGATTAGTTCTTTTAAGCTCCATCCTGTTTTTCATGTCTCCTTCTTAAAGAAGGTGATTGGAAATAAGTGCCAAACTCAAACTAGGCTTCCTGAGTTGGATGAAGAAGGATCCATCTGGTTGCAGCTTTTAGCTCCTAGAAAGTTCTAGTAGTTTGAGTTTTTTAAAAATTTTGAGTCTTTGAAGTTGCCAAATTTTCCTTAGTCATCAAGCATTATGAGTCTCTTAAGTCATTTCGTTTACCAAGGTTTGGTCATGTCAATTGTATTGAAGAAGTGACTAAGTGGTCATCTAGGGTCACTTAGCCAAAGTTTGCATGTTTCAATTTATCCTAGATCAAGTTATCCTAAGCCTAAAATAGGGTCCTACATCTGGAAAATGTTATCATTAGTCTTAGTAACCCTTCAT
>JASDQU010100463.1:213853-231842 GCA_032191745.1 Picea mariana | reverse complement strand
CCCACTTAAATGTTCAAGTACAAGATGATTCAAAATGAAAATGTCTCCTTGGTATATATAGGAGACTAGGAGGTATAATTACAAATAATGGCCTAAAGTCGACATAAATAAAATAACATTACTAATATAATATGCCCCAATTAAGGGGTAATGAGCCAATATTAGGGCTTAACATCAGGAGAAAAATAAGGAAGAAAATGTAATAGGTGACGTGTTACAAGATGCTTTGATTGTTTATGTAGATAACATTTCTGATTCTTGGGTAGTAGATTCAGGGGCTTCATTTCATGCCACACCCCATAGGAAAGATTTTCTAGATTATGTTCAAGGTTATTTTGGACAGGTTCATTTGGGTGATGGTGCACCATGCAAAATTGTTGGAATGAGAAAGGTACAAATAAAGAAAAAGAATGGAAACCAATGGTTTTTGAAAGAGGTAATACATATTCCAAATCTAAGGAAAACTATAATTTCAATAGGGAAGTTGGAAAGTGAAGGTTGTATATCCATATTTATAGATAAGGCATGGAAGGTCACCAAAGGATCACTGGTGATAGCAAAAGGAGAGAAGGTAGCTACATTGTATTTATGTACTGGTAATATTGATTCTTCTATCTCTTTAGCTTCTATAGGAGTGGATACAACTCTTTGGAATCATAGGCTTGGACACATGAGTGATAAGGGGATGAAGATACTTCAAAAAATTAATTTGCTGCTAGATCTTAAACAAATTGATTTGGATTTCTATGATCACTGTGTTTATGGAAAACAGAAGAGAGACAAAATTCTCAGAGTTGGAATAAGAGTGAAAGGTTAGAGCTTGTGCATACAGATGTATGGGGACCAATCCAGGTATCATTTCTTGGTGTTTCTCGTTATTATGTTAATTTTATTGATCATGCAAGTAGAAAAACTTTGGTTTATTGCATTCGACAAAAATCTGATGTTTTTGACACTTATAAGAAATGGAAAGATTTGGTTGATAATGATATAGGAAAAAGGTTGAAGTGTCTCAGATCAAACAATGGAGGTGAATATTGTAGCAAGGAGTTTGATGATTACTTTTTATACCATGGGATTCATAGATAGAAGACAGTTCTAGGAAAACCACAAGAAACTGGTGTGTCAGAAAGGATGAACAGGATAATCATGGAGCATGCAGGGAGTATGAGATTGCATGTAGGGTTACCCTTACAGTTTTGGGCAGATGTTGTAGATATTGTTGTTTACTTCATAAATAGAGGACCTTCAATTTCTTTGGATGGTGGCCTTCTAGAGGAGGCATGGATAAGTAAAAATCTAAACTATTCATTTTTGAAGACTTTTGGTTGTGAAGCATTTGTCCATATTGATAAATAAAATAGAAAAAAGCTTGAGGAAAAATTCAAGAAGTGTACCTTTATTGGATACAGTGTTAATGATTTTGGTTATCTCTTATGGGATTATGAAAATAAAAAAATCATTAGGAGTAGATATTTCATATTCAATAAGAAGGTCATGTACAAAGATCGGTTGCATGGAAAGAAACAGGCAAAAGAAAAACAAGAATACACAGTGCTTGATGAGATCACTGAAAAAGAAATTTCAAAGGTACCAGAAAATCAAAATGTACAACAGCAGGAGCAAAAGATGCCTCAAAATCTTGAAAGTTTGGTTAGAAGATCTACCAGGTTAAGTAGACCCCCTGAACGATACTTTGTCATTGTATTATTTATTGTTGATTGATTCTAGTGAACCAGAATGTTATGAAAAGGCAATATAGGTAGACACTAAAAATAAGTGGGAAAAAGGAATGAAAGAGGAAATGGATTCCTTGGTAAATAACCAGACTTGGGACTTGGTTCAGTTTCCTTAAGGAAAAAAAGAATTACAAAATAAATGGGTTTAAAGGTTGAAGAAAAAATATGGAGGAAAAAAGAAGCACACATCTAGACTTGTTGTAAAGGGGTTTGCACAAAAGAAATGTATAGATTTTGATGAAATATTTTCTCTTGTTTTTAAGATGAATTCAATTAGGACTATTTTAAGTTTTGTGGTGGTAGAAGATTTGCATCTTGAACATTTATATGTAAAAACAACTTTTCTCCATGGGGATTTGGAGGAAGAGATTTATATGCAAGAACCACAAGGGTATGAGGTCAAAGGGAAGGAGGATTTGGTATGCAGGTTGAAGAAGAACTTGTATGGCCTAAAGCAAGCTCCAAGGGAGTGGTATTTGAAGTTTGACATGTTTATGACATAATGAGGTTATAGTAGATATCATTCTGATCACTGTTTTTATTTTAAAAGGATAGAAAATGGAAGCTATATTATCTTGCTATTATATGTAGATGACATTCTTCTTGCAAGGTCTAGTATGCAAGATATAAATGTGCTCAAGACGAAATTAGCCAATTCATTTGTGATGAAGGGTTTGGGTGCTGCAAAGAAATTTTTTGGTATCAGAATAACAAGAGACAAGAAAAATCACAAATTGACATTGTCTCAGGGTGAGTACATAGAAAAGGTGTTGGAGAGGTTTAGAATGCATAATGAAAAACCAATTAGTAAACCTTTGTCCATCCATTTTAAATTAACTAAGGAAATTTGTCCCAAGACACAGGAGGAGATAAAATACATGACGAAGGTCCCTTATTCATCAACAGTTGGCAGCTTTATGTATGTGATGGTTTGCACAAGACCATATATTGCACATGCAGTGGGAGTTGTGAGAAGGTATATGAACAATCCAGGAAAAGAACATTGGGAGGAAGTAAAGTGGATTCTTAGGTATTTGAGAGGTACTTCTAATCATGCATTATGTTTTGGAGGTTCAAAAATTTTTCTATAGGGATATTTTGATTCAGATATGGCAGGTGATAAAGATAGTAGGAGGAGCACCAAAAGGTATGTTTTTACTATAGGTGGAACAATAGTAATTTGTATTTAAAAACTACAAAAGGTTGTTGTACTTTCAATAACATAAGCTAAGTATATTGCTGCTACAGAGGCTAGTAAAGAAAATATTTGGTTACAGAGGTTTATGGAGGAATTGGGAAAGAAGCAGGAGAATAACAGGTTGTACAATGATATTTAAAGTTCCATTCATCTTGAAAAGAACTTAGTCTTCCATTTAAAGACTAAGAATATAAACTTAGGTACCATTCCATATGATCTGTCTTGGAATATGGACATTTGAAGTTGGAAAATATACATACTAGCCAGAATCCTACAGACATGTTAACAAAAGGAGTAATCAGGGAGAAACTAATTTCCTTCTTAGTTTTAGTTGGTCTTCAAGAGTTAAGGTGAAGATGAGAAATTTTATAGGACTAAGGTGGAGTATAATCCAACTAGTACAACAACAATGGAGTTGTTGTGATCAGTCTCCAAGTGGGAGACTGTTGGTTGTGGAGCTTGATTATCTTCCTGATTCATAGGTTTGTTTTAGTCGTGCTTGGACCCCATTCCCTAATAGGGGGTTTGGGGGGGATTTCCCCCCCACAAATTTCTCCAGAAGGGTCTAAGGGGGGGTGACGACAATTTTTTTATCCCCCCCTGGAGGGGGATTTAGGGGCAGTGGCCCCGAAGTGAAATATTAGGAACTTTAATTATAAGGTTGTTGATCTAATGGTAGAAGTTATTTTAGGGTTTTTTTCCCCAGAAGAAAACCCTCTCTTATGATGGAATTGTATTACAACTGTGTATGTGTGTGATTATTGTATTCTAAGAGAGGAGATTATGAGAGGAAGAAGAGGAAGTTACAACATTTGAGTCGTAGGTTGTATCCCTTCATTTTTTTGGATAATCAAAGGAAGGACTTGGTAATTTCTTTGGTGGACGTATCCCACACTGGGCGAACTGTGTATATCTGTGTCTCTATTGTATTGTGTATCTTCTGTGTTTTATTTCCGCATTTGTTTTATTTTATTTCTCCACGATACTTTTTTCTAACACTTGGGACATCTAGAAGGATTCCATGTCATATTCTAACCACTCTGTCCCTGACCCATCAACCTCTTATATAATTATTCCTTTTCTTTATTTCCTTTCCCTACACTAGTGCATACTTATCTTTTATATTTCAGGCCCCATCGGTTCTTTCCTATCATGTGGTGCCTTCATATTAGGTCGCAGTGATGGAAGGACCCCATTCCACACCCATATACCTTGGATCCTAGAGTTTAAATCTGTTATAATCCAATAGTTGTCATTTGATGAGCACCGACGGGGATCAACGATCCACGCCACATTGCCCTCGCCCCCCTTCCTTCCCCATTGAATGTTAACACCGCAGAGAGGGGCAGAAAAACTTAACCAAGTTTAAGTTCAGAGTGATTTGTTTAAAATACATGCATTTAGGCTCCCCTTCCTTGGGTAATCCTAATCCCACTCAATCCCCCCCACCCGCCCCCCCCCACCCTAAATTTAGTTGCATGGGTCCAGGCTTCGGGTTCCATCGGTAGGAGGGAACCCACCACTTGTGCCACCATGCCACCATGTACCTATCACCATGTCAATAAACATCATCTGACACGTGGTCCCATGTCATGCTTACGTTAGCGTATAGAAAAATAATGAGTTTTTTCCCAATTTCTCCAATTTTCAAAATTTCCAAAAATGCCCAATTCATAGTTATCTTCACTGTCATCATTGAATCTTTGTATTAGATTCATATAATCAAAATTTTCCTTATGAATACAGATTCATCATTTGCATACTAAATTCGATATCATTCCCATCTACCCAATTTCTCCTCATTTTGAAATTCGTTTTGGGTCGCCATTGAAGCTATGATAATACGCTTCGTGTGGCCAATTTCAGCCATGTAACAACACTTTTTACTCCAAAACCTGTAATTCAAATCATGCATATCAAATTATTCATGCAATTAACTGTAAAATTTGGTCTTTTTCCCTATTTCACCCCAAATTCACCATGGTTCTCTATAAACAAGAAAATCGACTAATTTGCAGGACCGAATTCACCCAATTTGCGATTTAATTTGGAGATTTTAATTCATGGGCTTGATTCTACCAACTACCCATGAAATTTCCTCCAATTTCAGTGTAATAATTTTGTTGAACAATTTGTAGACGTACTTTTCCTGACATTCCGTCAAATAGTTTGCATGCTTACTCGAAAAACCTCAGTTATGTACTCTTTAAATTGGGTTGATACAGTCTCAGTGTTGAAAAATGGGCTTTGATACCACTTTGTAGCATCCCCAGGCCCCTACTGGGAAATGGCACCTGGAAATTATGAACTCTGATACCAAATTAATTAACTAAAATGCTCTGCAAATGCACATATTAATGTAGAATAACAACAATTATATAGATACGACATGTATAGGAAAAACCATGAGAAAAACTGCATAAATATTAACACAACACATAAATTAACACACTTTAGACGCTTATATTTGGTAAAAATAACACCAATTTCATGCAAACCTTCTATGTTCCTCCTAGCCTTAAACTGTACTGCTCATAAGCTTTCAGCAATGGGTCACCCCCGAGCTGGGGATAAAACTCCACCTAGGAAAGAAAATCCTAACCAGGATAAGGTCTATGAGACAACATAAAATTAGACTCATGTGCCAACTCAAAACTAATAGCCTATAATAACTCATTCCCCACTTGCATTTCCCACCCTAGGAAGTCTTCCCCTTCTCTACTCAACATTCTTTTGGTTGCCCCACTTCCCTTCCGGGGCTTTAGCAACATGTCGGACAAGAAGTCTCAGATCCCTATAGCTACAGGTTGGCACCTTGGGAAATCCATTCCCAACAATTCATTCACATAGAGGGAATGTTCACAGGCCTGACAACCTGCTTCTTCAATGCCCTACGGGCTTGAAAACCCATCTCTTCAATCTAGATCCAAATCTTTCCCAAGTACAGATACATCTACTAGCATCATCTAGGTATGGATGACAATATTATGGAGATGGTGAGGTCTCAATGATAATCAAATGATTAATCCATGAATCATATCAAAAGGATGGGGAAAATTACTAAATCCCCAAAATATATATGCATGTTCCCTTTATGACACATGGCACTCAAGGAACCCCATTGTCCCCACTTTAGAAACTTAGGATATATTCATATCCATAACTTTATATTTAAGGAATATTAATATAATATTCCATTGGGATTAAGCCCCCTTAGATTAGCACTTTTCCTAGACTCTTAGCCACCCCTTTTCCCTTTCTAGTGGATTTTATCCCCCCATCTATTTTGTTGGGTCGGTCTGCAACAGTGATGTACTTTATTAATAATATGATTGTTTACATATTACAATAATAGGATGATTTTCCTATAACATCTAGGCTCTCTGGCCTAATAATCACACAAGCACTCTAGCCTATAATATCCTTGCTCACTAGCCTATAAAATATTTGTACAATTACAACCGTTGATCAACCTGGGGTATTACATATTGCAAGACCATGTATTCATCTCTTCTCCTTTCAAGGATTGTTGTGAACAAAAGTCTGAATGTGATAAAAAACTGGAAGAACATGTATATCACAATAGTGACGATGAAAAATATTTTCTCGTTGATGAAGAAATAAGTTCTAAACAACTAATTGATGAACCTTCAGTGAAAATAATTGATAATGAATTTTCCCGTGGGAACAATATTTTTTACGAGTGTGAGTTACAAGAAGATTCTCTTAAAATTCCATAAATCCCTCATGGAGAAGACATTCATGAAATGTTTAGCTATCAACATGATGAATATCTCATTGTTTTGCATACATGCCAAGATCAACTTGTCAGTAGAAAACATACACATTCATCTTTTGAAGATAGTGATATCCCAATTTATGACTCATATGAAGATGTTGATAATGAATTACATTATTAAAGGTTGATTTCTATTTATGAAAATAAAAATCAGTTTATTGTTAAGGAGGAGCATATTTCTCAAGCATTATCCTACAATTATCTTCCTTCATTTGATGATTATGATGAAGCTAATGTTAAAGTTTATGAGCAACAAGTAGTGTTATTTTTAGCAAACATGAATCATCCATTTCATGAAGTTAATAAGACAACATATGACGACTATCAAATGGAGTTTGAGAAAGATATTGAAGAAATTTATCAAGAGCAAAATTTAGTTGAAATTCCTAGAATAAATGAAAGCATCTTGCAGATTCCTCCTATTTATTTCTCAGATTCTCAGAAGGAGAAAACTGAAATCATTAATGAAGCAATGAAATAAGATAAGCTATCCAAAGTGGCATCTTCAAAAATGTTCATTAGTGCACTAGTTTATGATAATAATGAAGACTCTAATGAAGAATTTCAAACAGATTTATTGTTTTCATTTGTTCTTGAAGATATGGAGCTTGATAATCTTGAACAAAAATCACATGGAATTGCACATGTGGAGCAACCTTACCTCATCAATGGAACATAGATCCTTGAAAATTACTTTATATTTTTGAACCAATATTATAGTCTTATGGATGATCAGATGGTCATTTTTTATCAGTTGGAAGATCCAGTTGCAGTTTGTTTAGAATCATCAAGTGGAGTTAAATTGTCAATATTCATATGCTGTAAGTATGCATATAAATTGCATGGTAATTTTTCCATCACTCCCCTGTTGCAATTATTATTCTTGTTTTTCTTAGTTATTTACAATAAGATAGTTTATAATTTAATTAATGAAATTCTCACTTAGTATCATTACTATTTTTCTTATACATAACCAAGTTAAGTTCACTTGGATTAAGTAGGAAGCTTGTATATAAATAAATTTCTAGTTTGATGTACCATTTCAGTTTTTAGTAGAATGATTTATTTCAATCTTACAATAGTTCTTTTCAATTTTTGTACAGGTTTTAGGTATCAACACAAAATAAGGATCATTTTGATAGGAGAGACAAAACAAACAAATCTGGTCCATGAAGGTGTGCTTAGATTTCCTGTAATTGGGAAATTCTTAAAGAATTTTATTTATCAAATTTTCACTCATTTTTATCATTGTAGATATCAGTTTGGTTTTGATTGACATTAGAATTTTATTTTATTTTTTAATCCATGTGGGGTCAAAAACTCATTTTAAGAATTACAACCCAATGATGGTAGGTTTCTTTTCTTTTCTTAGTTATTAAATTTCATCAAACTGATAACAATTTTCAGTTGAAGAATATAATTTGTCTTATTTGTGATTAATTATAAGTTTGACTTGATATTCTTTCACAACTAGTTTTAGTTTGTTTATTTTGAATAAATGAAGCTAAGCATTTATATCTTACGTGAATATTTATGGAACTAATAAATATAATCAATGAAATAAAAACTCAAACATGTTGTTTTACAAGTTTGGTAAATTTTTTTATTCATTTCTTTATTTTAATTGAAAAAGTATGTTTAGGGTAATATTTTGAAAAATATGTCTCTTCGGAGACATCTGAAAAATTGGAACGATACAGAGAAGATTAGTATGGCCCCTGCGTAAGGATGACATGCACAAATCAAGAAATGGTCCAATTTGTTTGGAGGACAAATCCCTCGAGTTTGGATAATGGAGGCACCAAAGATTAATGGAAGGGGTCGCACGAGTACAAAGGTCTTGTCTTCCTAGGGGTTATCTCTCCTGTTGGGCTTGGGCTGACACTATTTCTCATTAGTGCTCCACCACCCTACATGCTCTGAGAACGAGACCAGTGTGCAATGGGTTTTCCTCACAGTCTTTCAGCGAACCCTTTTGCCTCTTGGCCTAGACATGCCGAGGGAGAGGGGAAAGTCGAGGTGAGGACCAACATGGTACAAATTTGTTGCCTGATAGAGACGTTTGTAGTAGATNATCCATAGCTAGGACTTAAAGTTTGGTGAATACAAGGACACCACCTATGGATTATGTCGAGGAGGTGATTCCAGAGGAACCCATCCAGGTTCCACTGGAATCCCTCCTCTTCGCAGTTCCGGATGACTTGCAATTACCCAGCCTCAAAACAGTGAGTAAAAGAACCCAGGCTGCCATGGAACGTGCCACCTGCATAGTGGAGGAGGAATTCCCAAGGGAATTCCTCCACATGGACTCAAATTTTACAACCCACGATAATGGAGATAAAATTGGGGATGAGGAACAGGTGCTCAAGGTGATGGACATTGGCACTATGCAGAAGGAGCACCCATTTTGGGAGCCTCCACCACTCACTGCAATCCTGGATTTCTGCCTTACTACGCCACCTCTCTTCATCCCGAAGAATCTAGATCTCATCTTCGACCTCGGGAGCCAAATGGAAGACCAAAGCCGTTGAGACACCCTCATGAGTCAGCGGATCGACATGCTATTTGATGCATTCTTGAATGCACTGACAAATGAACATTGCAAGACCTGTGTGAAGCCTTTCGTGATCCAACCCAAGGACGTCCCTCTTACCAGATCTCCGGAGGACATACACCCAGGTGCTAATGATTAATCTTTGGTTCTTTTCAATGGGTACTTTGTACAATTCCTGCCCATCTCTCTATACTGGGAAGCTGTAGATTTAAATTTCTATTTTCATTTTTCAGTTGCATGCTTGTCTTAGGTTCCTAGAACATCTCTGCAAGAACCAAAATCTTCCACTTGTTGTGGTTTCCATTTGGCAGGGTAGATGGTGGATAAATTTTTTAACTAAAAGTATAATAGTCTTCCACCTGTTCTGGTTTCCGCTAATTTGGAGGAACAGGTGGTAGACTGTCGACATGTGGCTTTTTTGTATTATAACAACAAAGTAATAGGAAATACTTTTTTATTTACAAAAAATGATATTTTGAAAAATATTCTTTGATATTAGACTATAGTTGATTAAGTTTTCTCAAGGTTAAACCCTAATCATAAAAATTCAAACATATAAATTCTACCTATAGGAGAAGGTATAGTTTTAATTGAAAGAAAATCAATCTCGGTGTATACTTATAAGTGTATACAGTCCAACTTTATTTTTTATCAAAAACATATATCATCCCTAGTGTTATTTAACACATTGATTACCCCCACTTCAAAGAGATTAAAGTAAAATTTTAAAAACAGATGGTGAAAGGAAATTCATTAATGATTGCCCCCATCTTGACCAAAAGGATATGATGAAAGGAAATTCAGAAATGATTTCCCTCATCTCAAATAAATGACATTATAAATTGAAGTGGTGAAAGGAAATCAAGTTGGGGTATATAGAAAGTAAAGACAATATTAGTTAGAAATATAGTGCTTGAGATAAATTTAAACTGGTTAGTTTAGAAAATTCTTGAGTAAATTTTAATAAGGAAATATTTATTAACCTTTCTTGAAATTCTTATTCGATCATGTACCTATTTTGACTATTGACATACTTATCACTTATTATATAATATTTATTATAAAAGAAAGGATTTAGTTTTATATGTTTTTACATAAGTAATTAGTTTTAGAGAATAATGACTACATTGCCAAATAATAAAGGAACTTGGTATGCATGTTCTTCCATGCCTCATAGGGAGACACAATCCCAAGATGGAGCCTGATGTTGTAACATAAGTTTAAATTCAAAATTTCATCTTTTATTTGAATAAATTTTAAAAATAGTTCAATTTTGGATAGTGTTAGAATTAATTTTTAATTTTTATGATTTATTTGACTTTAAATTTTGTGCATATGGATTACAGGTTTATTTGTGATCCTGCAATCGAATCATCAGCTTCTATCCCATCTTCAAATGAATAGATTAGATAGATTTCAAAATCCCATGTCAGAGAAAATCATGCACCCAAGATTAACAACCTGGATTATTTGCACGTAGATCAACGGTTCCTTTGGATTTTGTGGAATTCCTCATCGGAGTCCTTAACCCCTCAATCACTATGAAACATGCTCACTGATGGATAGCATGGATTGTCTTTCAATTTATCTGATGGACAATTAACATTAAATCTCAAAGCTTTGGCAAATAAGATCGATCAATGGTTTATATTCACTCACGGGTTCAACAATCACCTTATCGATCAATGGTCGAGATCCAATATTGCACTCTTTAGTCATACTTCTACATTCAACTACAGCTCCAAATTGGGTACTCCATTGAACTTCCTAGATTTTATCTCAGACTCATATCAAAAGAGACTGATCAATGGTCCATATGTATTTTCGTATCCCGATATGTTCTCCGTTCATATGACATGTCAATGTGCCAGAGAAATATTTTGAGGGCCAAACAATAAATGCCACGTGTATAAATCAAATCCACCGATGACAAAGCAAATTACATAAAAATTGAGTGACACATGTTAGACATATATCATCCACGTCATCACCAACATGGACGAATGAGGAATGGACACGTGTCGAGACTGACATTAGCATGGCGTTGTCAAGGCCTTAGATAATTTTGGTTTGCGCACATGAGATCAACGGATCTTATTCACTCTCATGGATCACTATGATGGATGGTCTAGATCATAATGTATCGGGATATAGATCAATAGTGGAGATCAAATCTGATACATATCAGATCAATGGCCAAGATGTTTTCAGATATTAGACATTGGGACAAAATGAAAGAGTGAAAGCTGAAATCTTCCAAAAATATGGGGATTGGCATAGTCAGCTGATGTATGCAACCAAACAGGTAATGTCACATCATACCATACCACCAACTCCCAGATGTAATAATTTACATTACCACCATTTGATCTTATCTGATATGACATCATGTTGGAATACCAGATATCGGATCACTGAACCTTTTCTATGCTACATTCCATGATACCTTTTTGGTTTGGTGAATAGATCATCATGCCACATCATCTTGCTAGAACAACACTTTTTAGAGTTATGAGAATTTTCCACGTGTACATGTGGAATATTCTAGAGACATAGGTCAAAATCTCGAAACTAGGGGACACATAGCATGTACTTATACCACATAAATGAGGACATGGACCGATGAGGGGTGCCATGTGTTCATGGTGACATCATCATGCCACATTAGTTCGTATCACCGAGCACCAGGTTTGATTGTATAGGTTATATGCATTTCAAGGCCGATCCAGTAAATATGGGACCTGCTTCTAAAAGGTTACTATGCATGAGGTTTTGGGGGCCTATTTTTTCAATTTCAAACATTCTATGAAAGGCCTATTCTATATAAACTAAAGAATACATAATTCCACGATAAATTTGGGATTAATCAATCAACACGATAATTTTTAAAGAGAGATCTATGACCTAGATGACATATGGACATTGATCTGATGGTTGTTTTGTATCAATGATATTGATTCCAATTTGGCCATCCTATCAATAAAATGAACAAGTTTTTGCAGTTGAAGAGATTCAAGTATTATTCTATTTAATCAATTCATGTTTAGAATGGGATGAATCAAATAACAATTTATGTTGTTATTTCTATGTAATAATCGATTCAAAGAGATTGTAAAGGGAATCGTTTGGAGGCTGCAAGCATATTGAAAATTTTAAATAAAATTTGCATTTACAGAAAGAAACAAAATCCTAGTTTTTGTTTCTTAAGTTCATGTATTTCCGATTTGAAGTTTCCTTTTTTTCTATAAATTATTTTCTTCATATCAATTTGTTAGTGTTATAAGTGTTGCAATTTCATACAACTTCCGTTGCAGTAAGTTTCAAAATGATTATTGAGATACAATCTTTCCTTTGTTTTACTATGAGTAAAATAATACCCACACTTTGATAATTTGTTTATAATTTCTAAGAAATTTTGTAACACGGGAAAATTATTCATGTTATTTATTTTATTGGACAAAGAGTAATATTTATCTTTATTGGATACATTGATTTGTGTTTCAATTTTATTTTACTCATTTTTTCTTCCATACTATTTACTTTTGGAAGAACTTAATTAATGAGATGAGGCCTCTTTATTTCTGATAATTATTTATTGAAATCTCGGATTCAACATCAAGGCTTAAAAGTCTTATTCTAAATTAAACCTTGACATTGTTCTTTGAGCCTAGAACAATCTCAGAAACAACATGTCAAGTAAGGGGAAAAGGATCCACTTGTGAGGTAATTTGTGTGAGTTTGAGATGTTTTGTTTTTTCCTAAATGCACAAAATATTCCTCTAAGGCCTAAATACTAGGCTCCCTCCTGCCACCATGTTGAGACCTCTCAATTGATACCTTGTGCTTGAAAATTATAATGGTGCACATAAACCCACTTGGAGGCCAAATACCCCTTGGGACGTCATGTGTTTCGGTTCGAGGATTTGTTCTTGGGCCTTGATTTTACAATATTCATTTTTTCCCTAATACCTAGGTCCCCCCCCCCCACCCAACCATATCTAGGACAACACCTAGTTCTCAAAAATTCATAATATCCTCAATATCCCCACGCAAAGGGAACACATATGCTCAATAGGTCATGTGTGGTGGACCAAGGTGTCATTCTTGAACCTGGATGCTTAGAATATTTCTTTATAGTGTAAGGCATAGGTTTCCTCCTTCAAGCATGTATAGGGCCCAAAGACTCATATACCTAGTATCAAAAATTCCCTAATGGCATCCATATCCCTAATAAAAAGAAATAATAACCTTGAAAGGTATTGTGTGGTGGTTGGAGTTTTTTTTCATAGCCACATATTCCCAAAATATTCATTTAGGGTCCAATCGCTATGTTTCCTCCCATGACCATGTCAAAGGCCTTAAGACCCATAATTGTTCTTCAAAATATTATAATAATGATCATATCCCTATATGGAAGACAAGGATGTCGTTGAGATGTCCTATGTGGTATTTTGATTCATTGTTCTTCACTTTATATGTTTAGAAGCTTCCTTTATTCCCTAGCTCATGGGATTCCTCCCAAAAACTATGTCCAAGAAACTAAGACTAATACCTACTATTTAAATCATCCAAATGTTTTTTATGTTCCCACTCATAGGCCAAGGATATCATTGGGAGGTAATGTGTGCTATATTGAGGTGTCATTTGTATCCCTTGATAACTAGAAACTTTCTTTATGGGAATCGAGTATCATTCCCTGACCATGTCAAGGACCCCAATACCTATATCTACTACTCAAATCATCCTAATTTCATGGATATCCCCACTTAGAGTTGAAGGATACCCTTGATGATGCCCCAAACCACCATACCTGACCTCCCAAGGGTTTTAGAATGGCCTCCTACTAGAAATATGGGTACCATTAGAATATTTTACATAACAATAGTGGGTCTCAGGACCCTACCATGGTTTGGGGAGAAAAAAAAGGGCCTTCAGCCCTAAAGAAATATTATCAATATTGATGGCCATAAACAATTCCTTGAATCACCACACATATCCTTTTCAGGGATCTCTAGCCGTTGAGTGGGTTCCATTCATAGGTTTTGAGCACCATATTTGGGTCTCAATACCTCTGGTTTGGGCCTCAATGACATTAGGATGTTTTTTTCACCATGTAATGCACTTAGGTCCTTGAACATGGTTAGGGAAGGAACAAAAGGTGTTAAGGCGCTATTTGAATATTCTCAAGATCAAGCTTCATGTAGTAGTCCTTGAATAACCACATATGACTTCTGTAGAATATTTTTGGTCTATGTGGGGAATATTTGGTACCATTAACATGTTTTACGTAATGAAATGGGTCTTGGGGCCTATAGTATGTATAGGGGAGGAAATCAATGAACTTAGGCCAAAAAAAAAGCTTATTGAGCTGAAAGGCCATTAACTAGGACTTGAACAACCACATTGATTCTTTAAAAGGAATGTTTTTCCTTTAGGTGGGATATGAGTTCCATTATGAGTTTTTTTGCAACATATATGGGAGTCAATTCCCATAACATGGTTGGAGAAAAACAAAGGAAGCATGCTTATTGATCCACATTTCTGATCAAATTTGTGTTTTCATTTAACCATCTATACAATTTTTCCTTGTCTTTTCTTTTGTATGTTTTCCTTTAGTCTTTTTCTCTTTTATCAAAATATTCCCAACACTTAGCCAATTTTGAAGTAATCAAGAGTAGGGGTAGCATAAGCCTTGGATCCGCATGTTCGCAAGTCCATAGGTTCAGAACCATATTGCATACATTTTGCACCTCTTACTTTTGCATCCACCACAATTCACTTTTCACCTTTTTCATACTTAGTCATTTTATTGAAATGTAGATGCGGATCCACATACCATGTATCAATGAAATTCTCACATTTTTGTTTCCCAACTTGTACCTTTTTCACTTTTTTCAACACTTAGTCAATTTTCAAGAAAAGCAGATGTGGGGCCACTTACCATACGATAACCTTTTTCTAGTCTCTAGGTCTACAGGTCTGAAGTCCTGTGTTCTCTAAGACACACATTTTACTTATCTTATCCAACCAAAAATTGTTTCCAACACTTAGCCACATTTTTTGTTTCGGTGAATACCTCCTTACCCTTCCTCTTATGTGTGTTCATAGGTCCACACCTCCGCAATCCCAAATTATACAATTTTCACTTTCCATTCCATATTTTACACTTCCATACATAACATTTTTTATTCTCCATGAAATCACATCACCACTCCCCATCGCATTTATTGTCCCTGCTACATCAATTTTCACTTTTATAAGCATAATGTCATTATTAAATTCATAAAACATTCGTTAAGACTTGCAATAAATTCAAATCTCATGCAATTCAACAACATTAAAATCACGATTTATGATTGATTCAACTATCAAGACAATACATGGTGAAATTAAGTAAAAATTAATATGCAAATTTGTAAATATCGACAGTAACACAACCTATTATCAATGACAAAAGAAGAAAAAGAATGTCAAGTAAGAAAAAAGAGTTGTATTGTGGAGATACTCTAAACACACCTGGGTGTGAGGATCAAGAATTTTAGTGATCCAAGGCATACGATTATTACAAGACTCTTTCTCCAGACGAGAATAAAATGAACTTGATTTAGACTTCAAGCATAGAATTAGTAGATTGTGTTCCAAAAATAACAAACTTCAAAGAAATTGTTCAATGGTTCACAAATAAGTTCAACTCTGAGAAAAGAATAATTCAATTTCAAGGGTATTAACCCATTTCTCTATCTCCTTCATCATTCTCCAAAATTTTACGATTCCCTACACTTTCCTTGTGGTTTAAAAATGAAGAAGTTGATGAATTTCTGAAGCAACATAAAGGAGGGGAGATATTTCTAAGAAATTATTTGGAAGACCCAAGCAAGAAGCCTGTTGCTTCTAGGATTGAGGTAACTTCACTAAAATACCCATACAGATTGTTTGCATATTTTTCTCCCATATTATTCGTCAGGAATCTATTGCATTTGTACCAATAAATGTTATACATGCCCTGCATTATGCTTTGCATGAAAAATCTATTATAGATTTGGGTTATCTTGTTTCGAGTGAGGTCTCTTTCCAATTTTGTAATTTAAAAAAGACTCAAAAATTATACACGACGTCTTACCTCATCTGTGCCATTGCTTATGGTCACGTATTTGAAGATTTGTCAAGGGAAAAACATGTTTATTTTAATATGGAACCAATTTATGCATGGTATTTGACTTTGTATAGACACAAAGATCAATAAAAGTTGCACCCAATCCATAACAATTTTATTTCATAGTTTAAAAAGATGAGTTTTGGTCCTAATACATCGATACTATCTCTTGAAGCAACTACCTTTCTCTCTGGGAAAGGAATTTATGCAACTTTTGAAGAATTTTTTGTTATCATATTGTTTGGTCATGAACAAAATCCTTTTCTTCTCCCATTTATGTATCATATATTGTTTTCACCGAGGAAATGTGCAAACAATATAAAACTTGGTCCCATTTCTTTTATGATAGAAGGAAAAATCAATTCATACCTCTACCATGGAAAATTGGAGAATTTATTGTGAAGCATATAACCCACCCTAACGAAAGGGAAGGACATCATGAACAATTGGGCTTAAAGGAATCCAATTTTTTTAATGGTTCTGAACCAAATAACAATTTCACTACACACATGGAATTAATTGGGTATTCTTCATAGTTCACCAAAGTTGAACAATTTCAAGAAGGTGTCATAGATAATCTAGATCTCTGTGAAATCACGGTAGACCAAGTTTCAAATGACATGGAAGAAATAAACAACACAAATGAATATTATAGACACCATGGCAAGGAAGTGACATATAAAAACCCTAAGTCATCAACAACGTCCCAAAATAATATTCCATCAAGAACAAAGAATAGAACCAGTGGCATGGATATGAGAAAGGAATCAATTAGAGGCTCAAATGATGGTGGCAACAAAGACCCACCTAGAAAAAGTCTTGAAAAATGTCTTCTTGCATATACTTTTGTCAAAACAAAAATAAATACATCAACTATAGGGTTAAGCATACATGAAATCTAGGAAAGTCCACAAGTAATGGATATCAGTGAGCTCATTGAAGAACCTAGTTGGTATGCACAAAGACTATTTGGAAGCTAGGGAAATTGTTGAAGCCTTGATTACCCAAGAACCTGAAATATTTGAAGAGGAATATGTTACTTTTCACCACATGGCCTACAATTGTGAATACAAATTATTGTTATTAGAAAAATTCAATATTAAAAATAAGAAGTCATAAAAAAAATTGAAGTCATTAATTGGTTTTAATGGAGTTGCACCATAAAAAATTGCACAGTTACATGTAGAAACTGAAGAATCTTTGAATCAGTTTATTTATAATATGGAAAAATAAAATTCACGGTTGAAACAAAGGATAAAAATGTTAGAATATGCCTTGATACTAGGATCATTGTTTCTAGAGCCTTTGAACACAATCCAACCTGCATTTGTGTTAGAAAATGTTCCAAAAAGCAGTAGTAAATATAAAGTCTCTTCAAGTTTATTACGAGCAATAAGAAAATATGTTGGTGATGCCATACATAAAAGAACTGATATAATTAAATAAATTTGGGACCTCGCTTAGAGTATTGCTAGTTTTTCATCAAGAATACAAAATTTCAAGGAATATTTGCAAAAGGACCCAGAAAATTATGAAAGATTTTACA
>JASDQU010100463.1:197546-213833 GCA_032191745.1 Picea mariana | reverse complement strand
AAAATGAACTTGATTTAGACTTCAAGCATAGAATTAGTAGATTGTGTTCCAAAAATAACAAACTTCAAAGAAATTGTTCAATGGTTCACAAATAAGTTCAACTCTGAGAAAAGAATAATTCAATTTCAAGGGTATTAACCCATTTCTCTATCTCCTTCATCATTCTCCAAAATTTTACGATTCCCTACACTTTCCTTGTGGTTTAAAAATGAAGAAGTTGATGAATTTCTGAAGCAACATAAAGGAGGGGAGATATTTCTAAGAAATTATTTGGAAGACCCAAGCAAGAAGCCTGTTGCTTCTAGGATTGAGGTAACTTCACTAAAATACCCATACAGATTGTTTGCATATTTTTCTCCCATATTATTCGTCAGGAATCTATTGCATTTGTACCAATAAATGTTATACATGCCCTGCATTATGCTTTGCATGAAAAATCTATTATAGATTTGGGTTATCTTGTTTCGAGTGAGGTCTCTTTCCAATTTTGTAATTTAAAAAAGACTCAAAAATTATACACGACGTCTTACCTCATCTGTGCCATTGCTTATGGTCACGTATTTGAAGATTTGTCAAGGGAAAAACATGTTTATTTTAATATGGAACCAATTTATGCATGGTATTTGACTTTGTATAGACACAAAGATCAATAAAAGTTGCACCCAATCCATAACAATTTTATTTCATAGTTTAAAAAGATGAGTTTTGGTCCTAATACATCGATACTATCTCTTGAAGCAACTACCTTTCTCTCTGGGAAAGGAATTTATGCAACTTTTGAAGAATTTTTTGTTATCATATTGTTTGGTCATGAACAAAATCCTTTTCTTCTCCCATTTATGTATCATATATTGTTTTCACCGAGGAAATGTGCAAACAATATAAAACTTGGTCCCATTTCTTTTATGATAGAAGGAAAAATCAATTCATACCTCTACCATGGAAAATTGGAGAATTTATTGTGAAGCATATAACCCACCCTAACGAAAGGGAAGGACATCATGAACAATTGGGCTTAAAGGAATCCAATTTTTTTAATGGTTCTGAACCAAATAACAATTTCACTACACACATGGAATTAATTGGGTATTCTTCATAGTTCACCAAAGTTGAACAATTTCAAGAAGGTGTCATAGATAATCTAGATCTCTGTGAAATCACGGTAGACCAAGTTTCAAATGACATGGAAGAAATAAACAACACAAATGAATATTATAGACACCATGGCAAGGAAGTGACATATAAAAACCCTAAGTCATCAACAACGTCCCAAAATAATATTCCATCAAGAACAAAGAATAGAACCAGTGGCATGGATATGAGAAAGGAATCAATTAGAGGCTCAAATGATGGTGGCAACAAAGACCCACCTAGAAAAAGTCTTGAAAAATGTCTTCTTGCATATACTTTTGTCAAAACAAAAATAAATACATCAACTATAGGGTTAAGCATACATGAAATCTAGGAAAGTCCACAAGTAATGGATATCAGTGAGCTCATTGAAGAACCTAGTTGGTATGCACAAAGACTATTTGGAAGCTAGGGAAATTGTTGAAGCCTTGATTACCCAAGAACCTGAAATATTTGAAGAGGAATATGTTACTTTTCACCACATGGCCTACAATTGTGAATACAAATTATTGTTATTAGAAAAATTCAATATTAAAAATAAGAAGTCATAAAAAAAATTGAAGTCATTAATTGGTTTTAATGGAGTTGCACCATAAAAAATTGCACAGTTACATGTAGAAACTGAAGAATCTTTGAATCAGTTTATTTATAATATGGAAAAATAAAATTCACGGTTGAAACAAAGGATAAAAATGTTAGAATATGCCTTGATACTAGGATCATTGTTTCTAGAGCCTTTGAACACAATCCAACCTGCATTTGTGTTAGAAAATGTTCCAAAAAGCAGTAGTAAATATAAAGTCTCTTCAAGTTTATTACGAGCAATAAGAAAATATGTTGGTGATGCCATACATAAAAGAACTGATATAATTAAATAAATTTGGGACCTCGCTTAGAGTATTGCTAGTTTTTCATCAAGAATACAAAATTTCAAGGAATATTTGCAAAAGGACCCAGAAAATTATGAAAGATTTTACAGGGAAGATGTGAGTACATTCTCAGCTAGAGTTTCAATATTAAGTGAATCTCACAAAAAAGAACAAAAAATCCTTCAACTTACCAGATTAAATAGGTCAATGGATGTTGGCTAAGAATAATTAAAGGTTTGAAATAACTGAAAAATGATATTAATGTTTTGAAAATTAAAAAAAAAAGGATGTGTTTCTTAAGCTCATGGATCTTATGAAGGAATTTGATGGTCACAATTTATTGATGGATACCATGATTTTATCAAATAAAAATTTAATATAAAAACTTAATGCATTAAACATTGCTTTGGATAATGAATTCACTGAAACACTAGATTTTTTTTTGAAGAAGTTCAAAATGGTTAATGCAGTATATCAATAGAAATGATGAAGTTGATGACACATTGCATCAATGAGAGATGTATCTGAGAGAATTTGAAAATGAATTATTTGAAATTAAAACTAAGCATGAAATTAATATATCTCCTTTAAGGGTCCCCGGATGGGGTGACACATGGTGCGCACTTGTCAACGACTAGAAAGGATACAATATTAGTTAAGTCCCCTCGCTGCCACCCTCCTCCCCTATCCATTTGTTATGCCTAGCCTTCATTTCCACCAAGGCCCAATGTGTTAGGTCTTAATGGCAACTCGGTTTTGACTCCTTGGCACCAGTATGATACAATGAATGGCCATTACTCCAACACTTACGACTACCAGAGCCAACAACTCCTTTGTCCTCCTGCTCTTTTTTTTATCCTACCGGGGGTTTTATCTTGCAAATTTGGCCGCAGTTTACCATCTCATCCTTCTTTCTTTGTTCCACGCCTTAGATTTTCATCCTCTGTATCTTTCTCACACCTCTGTCCACCCCACTATTGATTCCATTTTCCCAATGCTCTTCTTAGCCATGCCTCGCAAGAGAGGTAATTCCCGATGCGTACCAGCCTATTACAGCCAGTTTGAAAGGCAAAAACTCCTAATACCTTCCTCTCTCGCTCTCATTCCAAGTGGTAGCTCAGATCACTCACCCTCCTCTGATCAGAATTGGCATGAGGAGGCTCAACCATAGCCTCTCTCATCAAACAAAGAGGGTATCCATGGATGTTGTCTGATGGAAGAGGATATTCTTCCCAACTGGGAGGAAATTATACCATATTCTTTGATTACCACCTCAGAACAACAGTCAACCACCTGCACTATTAGCCCTTTAATTTGTCTAGAGCTAGCCGAGATAGGTTGCATCGTTGAAGAGGAAATTCCTCTTCAGGAAGAGAACTCTAGTAAGAATTTTGCTGCTACTATGGAAGAGGACCCTGGGAAGAATTATGTCGCTGCTACAGATTCTGCCTCTGCTAAGAATTTTGATGCTGCTACTATGGTAGAGGGCCCTGGAATAAATTAGGATGAATGTTGGAATGAAGATGACACTGAAGAGAATTATCTCCTGGTTCCCATCTCTTGCAAGCTCATAGAATACCACATGGTCTTGATCTTCGAGATGCGTAAGGATTTGTAAAAGAAGTTGCACAACCAGTGCACCCTCAGGAAGCACTTGGATGTCCTGTATGACTCCCTGTTAAGCGAGCCTATGAAAAGTCGATTCCTGAATTGCTGCCAGCTTTTTGCCTTCAAAATTTGCTAGGATGGGCGCCTGGGTTCGCCTCATGTATATTCCCCTTACAAGTTTTTTCTTTGGTCTTAGTGGTAAGTCTTTTGTGCATTACAAACTCTGGTTCTGTCTCACTATATGGTCATGGAACTCTTTCTATCACTTGTTATGGTTTCCATGCTTGTGGTAGAACATGTGGCAAGTCCCCATGTTTTTGACAGATGTCCTATTGTGGTCTTTGAACAATTATGTCCATGCATTATGGTTTCTACTACTATGGCAGAATAGGTGGCATGCTCTAGTGTATACTCAGATATGTGTAACGTTTTCTAATGCAAGGTAATATAATACATTTTATTTACAAAAAAAAAATATAGCTCCTTTAAGGGAGTATATCGAAGAGTGGTTGAAAAATACATTAATCAAAATTAATGAGCCGGAAAATCAAGAAATAGTTGCAGTGGTTATGCCACCTCAAACACAACATGAAACTACAAAAGAAACACCTCCAAAAAAGGTAAAGGGTTATGAGAATTGTCCATCATAGTGAGTCAAGAAAAAATTGTGTTCCCATTTTTATGTCTATTTATTCCACAATCCTTTGTCATATTGCCTTCTATTTCTCAGTATCTTGTGAAAGCCAGGATGATCCTTGATTATTTCCCTCTTATATTCTAGGTATTTTCATTTTATGGTACATGAGAGCCCAATCCCAATCCACTTTGAAGGGAGAATGCAAATATTTTCTTTAAGAACATTAACTTTGTATTTAAAGACTTATATTGTTTTTTGAGACTCCGAGATAACTACCTAGGATACTACATTATTGTATTATCAAAGAATTGTATTTGAATATTGAGTCTCAAATTTTTTATCCATCATAATCTTTTTGGTTCTTATTGGAATGATCATTTAAAGTTCTCTTGTATATGCGGTCCATCTTTCTTATCTTTTTACTATGGATAATGTTTACTATGTTGATGAATGTTGTGATGGAAATTTCAGCCTCTTATTTATAATACTCATTTTGTAATATCCCTAGGCTGAACCCAATTGTAAATGAAAAATACAGATGTATGTAAGATGGTGAGATTTTTGACATCATTTTTGTATGCACCTTCCATGGTATAGTGCGCACATGTACTACACAGTAAAATGATGAAGTGTGCACATTCTAGGATACCACGTGTTGGTCCTGAGATTAAACTTAAGGCTCAAAGAGTAATGTTAGGCAATAGGAATGTTTAAAGAGAATGTTTTAAAAGAGTGCCTTTTCTACCTTTAGTTATATAAGAAATGATCCTTAAATGAAATTAATAATAGGATCGTACAGAGGTCGTATTTTTTTGTCTGAGTCACAATTATAATATCAAATGGTGTGGGAGAAACTTACAAAACCATTAAACAAAGATAGGCATTAATGGCATATGAGTCTCACCTTGTTTGCAGTAGAAGAAAGTAAAGAGTGCACCCTTGAACAAGATATGAGATGTAGTAATTCACACAACTTGCAAGTCTTGTTTTACTTACAGTAAACACAGAGGAAAAAATGGTTAATGAATTGCTGATATAATATGATTACAATAGTGTAATACTAAATTGCAACCAATAACTTATCAAGTAATTACATAAAGAAATTCAAAGATCTGGAAATATATAAGAAACACATAACTCAAACTGAAAGAAAATTAGAATCTTTGTCTGCACTTGTATTAACACTAAAAAATGAGAGTTTTCTCTATTGCATCTGGCAAGAAGCAACCTCGAATAGATATGAAATCTATCTATTTATACAACTCAAAAACCATTGGACTTCATACAATATCTCCTAAAAAAAGAATGTAATTCAAATGAAACAACAACAAGCTGATATTGTTTGAGTTGGGGCTTTCATTTGTCTCTTCATCTGCTCGCAGATGCACTCATTTTCCTTTGTTCTTTGAATTGGGAACACATGTCCATTAAGGCCACCATAATCATTTGTTTACTATCCTCGTCATTTGATTCCACTGCTATTTGTTCTTCGGATGTGTTTAATGGAAAAATAATATGAGTTGAAAATATGGAGGGAGTGATAATGTGACAGGTAGCTCAACATTGGCTCTCTATGCGATGGCTAACAATTATGAGAAAGATTAACTACTCACGAATAGGATGACGTAGGGGCAAGTGTAGGTGGGGAGGTAAACAAGGTAATCGATGTGGAAGGTGTGACAGGTTGGAGGGTGAAAGGGATACATGACGTGGATGACATGTGTTTCTCTAGTGTCCCTTTATGTTTCTCTATTTTGTGGGGGAGTGAGGGGGTGGTTTGGAGTAACCCTCTTTTCATTCCACAATGCACCTGATGATGCCACACAACTCTTTTACTATACCATGGTTTCAATTGTGGGATTGCTCAGGAATTTTATCGTTCGAGCATGTTGTGTCCCTGCAATGAAACATGGTCATTGATTTGGTCATGATCTATGATCTGGACGCACCCGCTGAATTTAGTGCCACCACTAAGTTTTATCTGCCTACCGACTTTAGGATCATTCTAAGCGCAGTTGGATATGGAGCTACTTTGGTGCTAAACAAGAACACTTCCTGGAGAATGATCTGACGTGCTGGTCTGATGTAATTATGCTCACATGTCATGAAAATAAAAGTGACACGTGTTGATGCCAACTAGATGACAGGTGACATGACTGATGAGAGTGCCACATGTTTGAAATGATGAATGCTAGGTACTTTGACACTTCAGAGCTTGGGGGTGGTCTGTATGTAGATTTGGAGCTCCAAAGTGAACGATGACCATCAATTTCAAGAGGAAACGCGACAGGGATCTGTGGACTCCGGGAGAAACTACTTCGGATGAAAAAGGGAGCGGGGAAGCTGAAACTCTCGAAGCCTAGATTCCCGAAGTGAATATTAACCATCCGTTTCGAAGGATGCGTGACACCAGATATTCCATTTCAGGGACTTAGCACTCTGGAGAGTTTGTGCTCCCTTTTCTAACTATTTATCCCCTTTCATGCTATATTTGGTTCTTTTGTTAGTTTATCCAGATTCCGAACTGATTTATCGTTCCACTAGATTTTGAAATCTGAACCATCAAGTTTTTTGCAAATTTTCGCGGTGCCATAATCCTTAAGGAGATAATATTAGCCTGCCTATAACAAGAGAGGTCTGTAATCTCTTCATTGAACAAAATTGTTAATCACAATTCAAATCATGAACTTTAACCATTCATACATATTGTTACTACTTTACCGTTCGTGAGTGTTGGATACAATTAGGGTATCAATCTCCTGAAGGTCAAATTCATGAAGAAGATAATCTCCTATTACTTACTTTTATGTTTTACTTTATCATGTTTTAAACCTTGAATTAGTCTTAAGTACTTCGACATTTCGGTGACTTCGAGGTTTTGGAATGTTTAGACTTGATGGAATACCTGAAGTGTGAAGCTCCAAAGCGGACATTAGTGTCTTTATTTAAAACTCGAGCAACTTCTATGGTTCGGAGATCATTAAGACCATTTGATAAAATTAGAGTAGCTAATTGACGGTGGATAATGTAAACTCCTTTTCAACAAGAGATGGATTTATCTTTAAATTTTAAAGGTGAGTCTCTAAGTTTATTTTTCTTTTTGGGTGAAAATTTTATTTCTAAGAGGAAAAATCTAAAGCTCAAAATCTCAAAATTAAACATGTTCCAATATAGGTTCCATCCGAGGATTGCGGCTCTCTATGAAGTGTGAAAGAATAGTAGACCAAGTTCCTTTAGTGGGTAAATGGAGTCATTATTGTTTTCTGAAAAATGATTTCTAGTTTTATTTAATCATGCATAGAAAAAGGAAATTATCCAAGTCCCAAGACCTTCAAAACATACTCAATAATAAATTTCAAGTTAGGCCATTTAAATTTTCCTTTTTCTAAAACTAATTTCAGAGTTTTTTAAGATAGTCAAAGAAATTTTAACTAGAATATCAGGCTTCAACCGACTTTGTTTACTTCAAGGTTCAAAAGATCTAACATATTCACTTAGGGAATCCCTAGTTGGTCCAGGATGTACAACTCGTCAGAAAGAGAACTAGATAATATAATATGAAATATAGATATGTATGACATCCTTACAGATATCATAGATATTGCTTCACTGCCAGTGAGCCTGTTCAGTACCCCGATGAAGTTATCTACTTCTCCCATTGAATTTCCTTTCACCACTTCATTTTGCTGAGATCAGGGAAATCGATAAATGATTTTCCTTTCATCATCTCTTTTGGAAAAAATGGGGGCAATCGAATTATGAATTTCCTTTCACCATTTGCCTTGGATGATATGGGGGAAATCAAATTATGAATTTCCTTTCACTATCTGTCTTATATTTTAATATTTTTGAAGTGGGGGAAATCAATCTGTATGTAACATACAAGGGATGGTACCTTTTTAAAATCTTTAGGCTAAAAAGAAGGTCTGTCAATAATTTTAAGAACACTCTGAAACCAACTTCCTTCCGATTTTCGGTACATCATAGCCTATGGGGAAATTTTTTTATGGGAATTTTAATCTTTTCAGGGATAAACCTTGAGCGAATTTGTCAGTTTAAAATCTGATATCAAAGCTAAAATTGTCAGGATTAGCCTAGACATACTTTTTCAATTAAAATCAAAGGAACATAAACATTTTCGCCAAACTTTGTTTTGAACATATGTTTTTTAAGTTTTCAGAGACAAGGTAAGTTTCTTTGTTTCTATGAGGACTAAAGAAAATAAGAAAGGAGAAAGAAAATATGAAGTGGATAAGAACTTGGGAATAGGTAAAAAATGACCCAATCACAGTTTTGAATGCTCTGAATCAACAAAAAACCTAATCCTACACAAGTTTGTGTAATTAGTTCAGAATTCTTTTGAGTTTATTTATTATTATTTTTGTTTTTGTTTTAGAGATGGCCTTTCAATTTATCGGCATGACACTATAATTTTATAAATTTATGATTCTCAAGTTAGGTGATAATATTATCATGAGAAAAACTCCATTTACATTCCTTTCAAAAAGAGTATTTCAATTTTATTGGAACTATAAGAAGAGTAGGGACTCATTCCTTATTTTTCTTTTGAATTTTCAACACAGAATATTATTTATTTATCACCTACTTTTAGAGAAATAAAAAAAATGAAAAGGAGAGTGTCGAGTTTTTCTTGAGCCTCATCTCTTGTTAAACAAGATGTACTCTGTAAAACACCAAGAAAAATAGACCATGTGTCTTCATCCTTTTGCGACCTGAAATCAACCCCATCCAACTCTGAACCCCGTTATTGGGCTATGGAGTCATAATGCCTAAAAATTAAACCCTACTAGATGCCAAACTGAGAACCGAACTACTGAAATAAAACATTGAACTAGTATGATGAAATAAAAAGTTGATTTGGACAACTTATTTATATACATTGGCCCTACACTAATAAGGATAAATTCCATTGATCAAGTAATATGGAATTTCCAATGGAGCCATACAAATAGTGGATTGCTTAACATACCTTGTTTTATGCTGGATGAAGGAATGAAAACATAATAATTGTTTTGCAGCAAAGAATGAATATGTAGCTGTAACACACCCATGATAGAGCATAAAAATTTTCTCTTTTCTTAAAGGACAAATTCTCTATCCATGGTTTCTAATTTGGAAATTCGAGGAACTAGTCCAACCTCTCGGTCAAGGATATCCGATTCTGGAGCCAAATGACTCTCTGAGACCTTGATGTTCTCGTTCTGCAATTAAACACAGACTCCTTCGACTTCTGAGTGAAGGTATAATGGTACTCACGACCTTCCCCTTTTTTCTTGCGAATTATCCGAGTTTTGGGCGCTAGCCCCTTTTTCGATAAGCCATTCCTTGTCATGACCTTGGGCGATGACCTCACGTAATCCATGCGATTGCGGGCGTGACCAAGGGTGGTTTGAAACCAACTACTTTTCGCCCTACAATTCACCTTGAGCCTCCATGTGTATTTTCTCCAAAACCATGGTCTGGATTGCGGCCCACCTTCAACTTTTTAAAGTTCGCGCAGCTTCGGTCCCCGCAATGCGACGAGACTGTAAATATCACAAACTTGACAATTCTTCTAAACTGACAGCTCAGATCTATTCTTTGTGAATCTATGGATCAAATATAACCTTTCTAAATCAACAGCTGTGATTTATTTCACGATTCAGGTTTTGGGAGTTTCAACTCTCAACTTTCGCTTCCTCTATCAGTAGCTATCTTCCGGGGTGGAAGAACTATTGAAACCTATCCTCAATAAACATATGGTTCTGATGAACTTCAGCTCTCCAACCTTCGGGAGTTCTTTCTCCTTCATTCACCCTTTTCTCCTGGAGTTGTATATCGGATGCCACACATCTACTCCGATCAATGGTCTATATCCTCTCTCCACAAACACAAATCTCTGGAGTGAATCCTTCCAGAGTGTCAGATCTTCTGACACTTGTCCTCTCCAAATCGACGGCCCTGGTCCTCTTCGGGACTTCGACACTTTTCAAACAAGACCAAATCAACGGTCCTTCGACGTCCTCCTTGATCATAAATCAATATATCCTTCGGGACTTCAACGCTTTCACCCTCTTCTTTCCTCCGGAGTTTTAGATATGGCGCTACGCATCCACTTTCAAATCAACGATTGTCGTCTGCTTCAGGACTTCGGCCTTCAACGATTTCAAATCTCAATTTCCCCAAGCTCTGCTTCTCTCAGAGCATTTTATCCAGAGTTTGTGATCTGATGAAAAGTGTCCTCTCACAGATCGATGGCTCCCAGCTGCTTCGACTATTACAAGTTTGGCGATTTAAAACTTTACTCCTTCATTTTATCCCAGAGTACTTTCACCTAGAGTTCATGACCTTTCTCCACATACCCTTTGGATCTAATGGTCCATATTCTCTTCGTCTCTTCAGTATTCGAGAGTTTCAAACTCATATGCACTCGTTTCTCCTGATGTTCTTTCACCTGAAATTCATGGATTTCCACCACGTGTCCCTCTGCAACGGATGATTGTGATCTTCTTCGAACTTAGGGGCATGGGATTTTGTCACACTCATCACTTGGAAACCTCTGAGGTAGTTTTCTCTAAAGTCTCTGATCTATTGAAACATATCTCATGTTAGCCGATGGACATGATCTACTTCAGGTCTTTACCCAGAGTCCACAAACTTACGCCACCTGTCATCTAGATCCAGCGATTGAATTTTACGTCAGACGATCCGACGGTTGATGAAAATTGCGGGGCTCCAACATGCATGCTATTTATCAAAGAGTTCAAATGCCGCAATTTGGAAAGTGCTCGCTCAAATTGATCTTTATCGAATTCGTTGATCTTCTAGCATGACAAGATCAACGACATTTGTAAATTGCAGGTCGCAAACTAGCGCGTCTGCTAATTTCACCTTTGTGCTATGTAATAATTCCCCACCCTTGATCTCCATTCATATATCAAAGGTTCATAGTGATTGCGGGGTCCCACCTCCACAATTTGAGAAGTGCTCTCTCAACTCTAGTATAACCCTATTCATTAATCTTCCATCCCCAACGAGATCAATGACGCGGTTTGATTGCGGGCTGTTAACTAGCAGGTCCGCTAAGTTCACCTTCTCACTCTGCAATGATTCCCAAACATTGATTAAATTGAGCGGCTGGTGTTTGATTCAGTAACACCAGTGAGTATTTGAGTCTATCTGACGATCGAGATAGCCTCTCCTCCCGTTAAATGGATCACATCCATTTCCGCTATCAAATTCTTAAGTCATGGGTAGTTCTGGTGACTTGACTACTGTCTACCTTCTAGATCTGACCATTGGGATGATTCCTAGGCATATTTAGATCTAAGGCTCAGAATTAACATTGGGACTTCATGGATTTTACCTCCCTTGCGACGAACTTGCTCAGTTCATTGAACTCGAGAAGTCTGAATGACTCCAAGGGTTAACTCCCATGCTCTTTCCCATATCCAATGGTCGCAATAGACCATGGCTTCTTCCGAACCAATTTCGTTCGTTCACCTTCCAAACAAGGGAACCTTCCCTTTCGATACTTCAGCCTCGCTACTCTTCCTGAGATTTTTTAGCTCTGAAAGGCTTAAGAGCTTTTCTCTATTTCTTTTGAACTAAACTCTTGGAAGAATCCTTCCACGCACCCCTTATGTTAATTCCTCAACTCTAGAACTTAAGTGGTTCTCAATCTCTTCTTGCCTCTCAGAGAGCTTGTGCATACATGCACTATCTCTCCTAAGATTTAACAGACTCCCTCCTCCAAGGGACTCAGAATGACTAGGAGTGTTGACATTCGTACATGAAACTGTGCCCAAGGTCGACGAACTCACAGTTCGTGGATCTAGCTAAAGCCACCAAAGGGCGCAAGAATTTACGAATACAAAACATGTCCAATCCATACTTTCTTAAATACACAATTTAAACAATAATAAAGAGATATAATATAACCATTAATAAAACATATACATCCCTGGGTCATTCACATTATATCCCATTTCATTACATAATTACAGCTTAATTTCACAGGGTATGAGAATACTTATCTATTACAAGTTGCATCCAACCAACTAAATGTGGGTGTTCACCTTTCCACCCAACCATAGGCTCAAAGGAATTCATTCTTATCACTCTGGCCACTCCTGTGCCAAGCCATGATATCACTAGAGAATTTACTCCATCTCTCAAAGAAACTCTCTCTGTCACAGCGACCCTGCGAGGTTTATCAGATGCTTCCTCAGCATCAAGATTTCATTCGAGTCCTTCAGGTCATGTTCTTGACACTTCCTTTGGGTTCTCACATATCCCTTATGAGCTTGGGCTCTCATTCCCCCGTGTCTCCTCTCTTTTTGTCTCTGTATGTATCTTACCTTCCCTCCTCTGGAAGGTTTCCGACTTGTCCTGTTCCTATCTTCAGAAGGAAGCTCGAGTCTGCAAGTCTCTGTGGTACTTCGAGTTGACATCCTGCATCTAGACCATTATTCCATTCATGGGGGTGGTTGATTATTCAACCACTGGTCCTTTATTTATTAATCGATTTCCTTCCTCTAGAGATAACATGGCTTGTACTTCAAGGCTTCACCCCCCAATAGTCAGTTATGGGAAGTTTAACAATAATACATTTACATTGTCCACATGCTGTAGCATGGTAATCCTATTTTATGATTAATTACAAGCTGGGGGAAACAGGTGTGTTACAATTCCCTCCCCCTTAAAGGAACACCAACCTTAGTGTTCTTTCTCAAAAATACATGTCATGCCTTTCCCATTCAACTATTTCAGAAATCTTGATCCTTCTTTCTCGGTCAGGTCCTTTTTCAGACCTTTAATCTTGGTCACCTTCTTTCAATAATTCTTGGAAAACAAGAACGTCAATCATAGTCTTATGAGAAAACATTTCATAAAACTTTCTAGGAAAAAATTCATAATCTTAACACAATAATTATCTACGCAGTTTGTGGATTTGTATCCACATGGTTGTTTTGTAATCCAGGCTCAATGTTTTTCCTTGACATACCCATTGGGTGCATGATCCCAATCAATAGTTTTCAATAACTATCAAGGTTTCATCTTCCTTGCGGTCACTCACCCTCTAGGCCCAGGCTCAGGCATCCCCTTCTCTGTTATACAGTCCCTCGGGTAATCCATCTTGCCTTGCCAAGGTTTTCTCGCACAGGAAGAACTACCCATCATGTGCATGATCCCAATCAATAGTTTACAAGAACTATTAAGGTCTCATCTTCCTTGCGGTCACTCACCCTCCAGGCCTAGGCTCAGGAATCCCCTTCTCTTCAATACAGTCCCTCGGGTGATCCATCTTGACTTGCTAAGGTTTTCTCGCACAGGAAGAACTCATAAACTTTATCGAGCTTTACAGTCGAGGCGTCCCTCAGACTTTCTTTGTCGAGGCGTCCCTATGGATTGTGTTACATCAACAAAATATATTCTAGGAAATCATGGCTTACTACAAGGTTCTCATGGCTCAGTAGTAGCCATTTTTCATCATCTGTCCTTTCTGGACAAATATTTTCTTCTCACCCATATCATAGGCATACAAAAATTCATGAAACATCATCAAAAATTTTAAATTCAAAAATTTTCTTGTAAATCTGTCACCCACAAATTTCCAAATTTCATAATTGGTTTTCATATTTGTTCTACGCAGGAACCAGATTCATAATTATGGGACTTTCCTTCCCATAGCGGTTTGGCTTAGCAGGTAATTGGTATTCCTTATGGGCTTACAACGCTTCCATATCCAAGACCCCTTTGATTCCTTCAGTTTCAACATCAATCAACCAAACAAATAGTTAGTTTCCCATGCACATATATTTTATTACACCTTTATAACATTGTCACAAACAATTTCAGAGTTGTGCATACTAACAATCAAATTCACTTTCTCAAAAAAAAGGGTAATACCATTCCTTGCAGTTTGGCTCAGCAGGAAATTGGTCTCCCTTATGGGCTTACAACACCGCCATATCCATGAACCTTTTCTCCCTGCAATTCATTCTTTTCACAACAAAAAAAACTGTTAGTCTCTCATGCATCCACGTACATATATATCTATATTCAAAACCATGCATACTAACAATTCATCACATATATAGAAATATGAAAAGGGAGTCCCATTCCTTGCCTATGCCTCATTTCAACATACCAATCCTTTCAAAACATATTTCAACATTTCAAAGGATTTAACAAATGTGCTAGTATTCATAGCCACATTCATACCCAATGCACTCTTGCATTGATTTCACGTTTACTACACTTTATGATAGTTTCTTGGCCATGGTGTGTTGGAATTTAACCAAACTCTTCACCACATGGCTTATTCATTTTCATTCACTCTTACAGAAGTACCATGCTTCCTTCTATAGGATGATCATGATCCCAAATTGGTACACATGAAACTCAAAAGTTTCACATGAATGCCTTTAAGCATTCTTCCTTCATTAATAACCAGGGTGCCAACACTTATGGCCACCCAATTTATTTTCCTTCAACGGTTACATAATGTAAGTAAAACATTGGAAGGTCCTCCTTCCTTACTAAAAAATCCATGCAATGTTCTAGCTATGAGCACCTTTATTCCCTTAGAACCAGTCCTCGTGACCACAGTCTAACGCAGAGTGTTAGACTCTATCTTCCTTGATTGGCCCAGAGGAACTTCATCTTCTCTCCATGTGATCGAGAGATGTGACCTTAGCTCTATTCTTTTCAGGTGCTACCCTTTCGACTCCTCTGTCTGGGTGCTATGATCCTAGATAAACCTCTTGTCTACAATACGATGGTGAAGATCTATCTTTCCCCAGATCCAACGGCTGCAAGGGATTGCATAACCTTAACTAGCTCGCTCTTTGTCAGAGAGTTCAATCTCAACAATCTGAAAGGTGTTCACCCAAATCTTTTAATCATGGTTGTTGATCATCCACCCCAATGAGATCCATGATGTAGGTTGATTGTGGGTCGTGAACTAGCATGCCCGTTAATTCCACCTTCACACTCCGTCGTGAATACGGGTCATCGATATTATCGAACGACTGGCATCTGATTCGTTAACTCTAGTGGATCTTGAAGTCAATCTGATGAATGAGATAGGTTTCCTTATGATGAACAGATCATGTTCATATCCTTTGTGAGGTTCTTGATTAACCCAATTCGATCAGGGTTTTCTTTCACAATCCTCACGATCTCAATCTGTAGTTGAGGGGATTTGTATGATTTCTTAGTAAAGATTTTTGACCTTTTGAGTCAACAGAGATCATTTGGTTCAAATGTCACCGCATCATACAATTAGTCTTCACTGCTAGAGGTTCACACCTCCAACATTTGGGTTCTCCTTCTCGAGCCATACCCTACTTGGGTATCCAAAGCATACAAGTGCCCTTTCAAAATTTCGTGCATAACATGGGACAATAAAATATTTCAGAAGGGATTCTCACCCCTATCTATTTATACCTTGAGCCACATAAGCATGAGCATTTTTATACCTTTTCTTGGCTGCTAGCACCCTCTTTCTGATCTTTACCTCATCAGTGGTGCTTTAGCGGGATTTTCACAGTCCTGTCAACAATCTTTCAACAACAACATTCCCATGGTCACCCTTTGCTTGAGGTTGCCCATTATTGGTAATTGCATTCCTCAACAGTTCCAATTCCTTTTTATACACAACATGCATCATTAGTTGTAATATCAATGAAAATGCATGTATCATAACATCCAAATCCATAAAACTTCTTCATAATGTCCTATCATATATTTATGAACTTCATCACATTATCTTCAAGGGTTTCCATGACTGCAATACAGACAATTCTCAATTGTTTCTGCAGTAATACAATCATCATCACTATGGTGTCAAGACATTTACCTTTATCGGTAAATCAGTTTTCTCATTCCAGAGGAAACATAACACATATCAATAAAGGAGTTAGGGGATATCCCCTTCTTCCAATTCTTTTTACATCGCCTGGGACTTTTCAGCCCAGTTGAGTTATCTCTAAAGACCTCACTGCCTTTTCTTAACATGGCTTCAACCAAGCATGT
>JASDQU010100463.1:175497-197446 GCA_032191745.1 Picea mariana | reverse complement strand
GAATGACAGAGTATATACATGGAAATAAGATATAACATTTCCAAGGATCATGCTAGTATTATGATAAAGAATGATAGAGTATATACATGGAAATAAGATATAACATTTCCGAGGATCATTCCTACAGTTTTGGAGATAGCACCTCCATGACTAACACATCAATGTGCTAATTATTAAATGTGTAATAATCCCCTATATGGTTGTGCCCTCAAGGAAGGAGTGACCCTCATTCCCCATGCTAGCTATTTGAGAGAGTCGACTAGTTGGGCATTCTTGAGCTTTCCTTGGATGTTGTACTTAGTAAGGATGCCCTTATTTTGTAGCAATTCCTCTTTATTTATATTGAAAGCATTCCTTCCTTTATAAAAACCTTGAAACATGCCAATATGTTGAAAAATGATTGTCAATTGTTTTCCAACTAAATGTGGAGTAACATAGAGAAGCGAATTAAACTAGAGTTGTAGGCTATGCAGACCATTAATTAATATCAATGGTGAAACTAATAGTTTCATATACAAATAATAAGGATTGGACAAATGTTTAATGGGAGATATGGCATATGAGAGTTGCATAGAGAATCACTTTAGAGATCATCCCATGAGTATGCAGATGAGGGCATTGTAATGAGGGATCATTGGTGTTGTGCAAGGAGGATTGTAACTCATTATGGGGCCTTGGTGACCCAATGTGAAAGAGGATATCGTAGACATCAAATGGGTGATTCAAACTTGGTATATTGTAGACATCAAATTGGTGATTCTTGAGATTTTATATTTTTACTCTCTCTTTCAAATCCTTTAATGCATCACCAGTACTACATAAAGGGTTTGTGTTCATTATTTCCAATGATTGAAATGTTTTTTCATATGAAGAGGATAAATTCATATCATAACTAGGATCCATTTTCATGTCATTATAAGGAACTATCGATAGCTTATAAAAAATTTCACTAAATGTAGTAACGTTCATAAAATCACCCCCCTCTCTATTAATATCTCTAGGAATAATATCATTCTACAAATAAAAAAGAACACCATCTACTAATGCTTGGTTTGCTGCATTTAGATTTTAATTTTTTTAATTGAGTTTGGAGTATATTGAGAATTTGGTAGTGTATGATTAGTATCCACTTAAGAGGAAATTTCATTAGATTAAATTGACTAGTGATATCCTCTACAAGGATCTTCATTGATTTCAATAGTTTTAATAAGTTCATGTTGTTGTATTTCTCAAATTTGTTGAAAATGAAATCTTATGGTGGTGATAGTATACCATCAGATAGAATAAGCACAGTGGCCCATCACCATGAGGGAAGAGTTTAATACAACCTTGAAAGATAACTTCTATCTCATGGGCCACCTTGATGATGTATACATGCAGTGACAAAGGTTGTACGTAAAGAAAGGCTAGTTTAATCTAAATTACTTCATTGCAAAGTACCACCAAACATTGATTAAGGTGAATGATAAAATCTCCCTAAATAATTGAGGGTTCTCAAAATAAATGCATTCTTGCACTAGTACCTTATGGAAGAAATGGAAATCCTAACTATGAACAAGTTGGGTGATTCTTATTGCAATGAATTTGGAAGGGAAGTTCAAGACATGTAGTGGACCCAATAAAGAATGCAAATACAAAGGGTGCAAATCATAGTTCCATTCATAAAATATCCACTTGATCTGTTGCATTTATCCTCAACACCCTATTGTGATTTTTCATGAAGAATTATTTTGTGACCATCTAGTTTGGTGAAATTATACAGTTTGAGCCTCGCATAAGCATCTCAACTCAAACAAATTATCATCATTATAAATGTGAAGTGAAAGGTGGAGATTGGTAAACAAGGTTTTCTCACAAGTTATAAATCCAGATGCATATGATGCTCTAATTACAGAGAGATACACATGAAGTTCTAAGTTTTGTCAAAGGTTTATCTTTCCTCCGTTTTGGAAATTCACACGAAGACATAGCATCATTGAAATAGATATATAATTTCATATTTTGTTATAGTAAGATGTCAACTATTCTCCATTGACAAGAGCATTCAAATATACAATAAAACCCTAAAATAAAATTCTAAAATAAAACCCTACACAAAGTCAAATGTAGAGGTACTCACCATTCTTGGTGCCCTCGCAGTCTATATATGTGCCCTTGTAGTCTATCTTTGTGCCATTACAATGTATCTCCCTTTTGTTCCCTCATAGTCTATCTTAGTGCCCTCGACTCACCCTTGTAGTCTATCTCCATTCGTAGTCTATCTCCCCTTCGTTCCCTCAGCTTACCCTCACAGTCTATCGTTGTTCCCTCATAGTCTATATCCCCTCCGTGACCTCGAAGTCTATCTCCTCACCCTCGCAGTATATCTATGTTCCCTCAGATCACCCTCCAAGTCTATCTTTGTTCATAGTCTATATCTATTCCCTCAGCTCACCCTCACAGTCTATCTCCCCTTGGTGCCCTTGCAGTCTATCTCCTCACACTCACAGTCTATATTCTTTGTGCCCTCAGTTTCGTGTGTAGTGATCTCCTTTACCTTGGTCACGTGCACAATGATATCAGTACTAGGTTTTGTTTTTGTTTTGTTTTATTTTAATTTTAATATATCTTATAAAATTTCTATTTTTTATATTTTTATTTATTTATTTATTTTGGGTTATGATATGTTATATATATATAATATACATAAATATATTATTTATATATATATATATATTATATAAACATGATATATTACATATTATATAATCAAATATTATATTATATGATGATGAGGATGAGGATGAGGATGACGTCGATGATGACGAGGATCATGATGATGAGGACGATGAAAACAATGACAAGGATGATGTGGAATGGGTTAATGTCATAGTCAATGTGTTTAGGATCATAGTGGTTAGAGGATATAGCGTTTTTGGTCAAAATGCATTAAGGGAAGATGACGACGACGACAACGACGATGATGATGATGATGATGATGACGACGATGATGACGATGATGATGAGGAGGAGGAAAGTATTGTTTCTAGTGGTTTTTCATTCTATCAGTCAATGATTTTTTTTAGTTTTGTGAGATCCCATTGGCACCCTTATATAAACCATATGGCGTTATGTAATCCACTTCCAACCATGGAACAATCTACCAATATTTTTATTTCTTGTGACCAACCAGTGGAGTAAAGGGATATTAAAAACTATATACTATATTAGAGGGTGAGAGTTGAATGTCCTTGAATATTGTATCATTCCTTGTGATCCATATAACACCCCATAGGATGTGCAGGGGAAGGGGAATCAAGTGTTTTTGGGTTCCTCTATTTTTAAACCATTCATTCCAAGCCTATTCCAACAACTCTCTTTCCTATTATCCACTAAAACACATGGTATTTACAAAACCGTGTACTTGACAAGTGAAATTCTTGGGGAGAAACACATGATTGGTTTTCTTAGAATTTTATCTAGATAAAGCTTAGTATTTGGTCAAAAATAACCTTTCCAACATTAGTTGGTGCATATTTTTGCTTAAGTTTAGGGAATGTAATTCAATCCCTTGCACAGTTATCAAGGAGGTCATTGGAATAATTGATGCGTTGATGGAAGGGATTCAAGGCCAAGATAAATACACCAAAGTATTTCCCTCTAAAAGGATAAAAAATAATCACCAAAGACGATGATCATTAAATGATAGCACTATCTTGAGAGACAACTCTTTCTTGAGTAAATCCACTCGATTGACAACATGCACATTCGGGCCTACATTTTGGGTTTTCAAACCACATGACTGTGACTATTTTCTTATCTAGAGATATTAGATGACTCACATCCATGTGGGTGTTAAGTCCCTTACATAACCCATATGCCTTATACCTTGAAATTCATTGAAATCTCGATAGGAGTCATAGAGAAGTGGGATTGGACACTTCAAGGAATTTGAAAAGTGTAAACTTCCACATCAAGCATGGACACGCTAGAATCATGGGGTCATTGGACTCGAGGAGGGATGAGGATTTATAATTATACATATATGTGGATAGTTGGAGGAGAATGATCATTTTGAAGGTTCTATGCCTCTTCCTACACACCACTAGATCACCTCTCATTTACAGTCTGTGTATTAATCTCTTTTAGTTTTGGGTTGTTAGTATTTTCAATTGCACGCACCTTTCAATCTAGTCAAAGTTCAATTAATGTATCTTGTTATTGTAGGGTTATAAAACCTCATCCAAATGCCCATATGCCTCCAACCTTGTGATCTAATCATTTTGTGACAAGTGTCGTGAAGGGTGATGCCTATGACTAGGGGTAACTGTCAATTCAAGGCTAGGAATGACCAGGCCCGCATCAAGTGAACGAATAAAATTAAGAAGGTACATGTGTTGTCCCATTCCATGTCAACAACAACACATCCATTCATTGGGAACACTAAAACCTCACAAATCAATGACTCCACCTGGGTCCTTGTAGTTACAATCTCTTGTAATTGAACCTTATTTATTGATTATCCTTCTCGATGTGGGGGGAAACTACATTGATAGACATTGCAAACACCCTATTGATGGCTCCATGAAGGTAAGCAATTACATTATGTGTAACTAATTATTCTTGTCCTATCAATTATCCTTCCTAAGGGTCAATGGGTACAAATATAGGAGCAAATGATAATAAACGGGTTCGACATTAAAGATTAGTGTTAGAGATATATTACCCATTTTATAGTGGATAGAAGAAGGAATTGACCTTCCATACAAAGAAAGGAATTATAACTTTTATGCATAGAGATGAAGACATTTTTTTATTATCTATAGTCAAAGATAAATCCAAGATACCAAATTGAATGAGGAAAATAGATTTTTGGTCATAGTATAGATCAAGGGAGCCACTTCTTAAGAAGTGTATCTTTTGTGGAAAGGGAATAGGAGTTTCGATCTATTGTTAGAGTCCACTATATAATCACATAATCACTTGAGGAGCACCCTTTTCAAATGGATTTATTTGTAGTTTTATAATGGAAAGTAGAGCCTAAGATTAAGAAGAAGGGAAGATTCGAGTAGGCAGTGATGACGAAATTCTAGAATATGTGGATAGCATTGAAGTTTCCTTCTATGTGAAATAAAGAATTTGATATTTCAAGCAAAGAGTGGATTCATTCCTCCAAGTTGTTAATTAACTAGGTGGCAACGATTCTCAATAATTAATGGAAATTGTTGAGAGAAGATAAAACTTCTGGAAAATATGTTCTTAAAAGCTCCATGAGAGCCTTGGTAATTGTAATCGATTACATATTTAGTTAAAAAATGAAGCATATTCTTCTAGTTGGATTTTTCCTATAGGGTTTCTCCAAGGTAATTATCTATGTACTATCATGTCAAATTGTAGTATTTCTTGCACCAAGTTCATTACATTTCCAATAATAATATACCATTAAATTCATTACATTTTTCATCACAACTATGACACACATATTGTGTCTATACAATGTAGAACTTGAAAGAAAAATGAAAAAAGGCTGATGCAAACTTAAAACATATGTCAACCAATTTATGTACTTTGAAAGAAAAATAGGGTTTATGGTTTACATGATGAATTGATGATGGAAACAAGTGGGTGTGTGAGTCAAATTTGAGTCTAGAAAACTTCCCATATTGTTAATGCATGCAAATAGTCTATCCATGTCAAATTTGAGTGCATACAAAAACAATTTGAAAAAAAATCAACGTTGGCCCCATTCATAGGTCACTATTTCCCATGTCTAGTCCTAGTACAATGTATTTTTGTTGTTCCTTTTAAAATTCGTTCAACACACACATTCCTGCATCTATTACTGCAAGGACATATTTTTATGGTTTTTATTAAACAATGAATGAAAAGAAGGATTTTTCATCACAACTATGACACACATACATTGTATATACATTGTAGAACCTGAAATAAAAATGAAGAAAGGCTGATGCAAACTTAAAACTTGTGTCAACCAATTTGTGTACTTTGAAAGAAAAATAGAGTTTATGGTTTAAATGATGAATTGATGATGGAATAAAGTGGGTGTGTGAGTCATATTTGAGACCAGAAACCCTCTCATATCATTAAGGCATGTGAATATTCTATCCATGTCAAATTTCAATGCATACAGAAACAATTTGAAAAAATTTCAATGTTGGCCCCATTCACAGGTCACTGTTGCCCATGTCTAGTCCTAGTACAATGTATTTTTTGTTGTTCCTTTCAAAATTCGTTCGACACAAATGTTCCCACATCTAGTACTGGAAGGACATATTTTTATGGTTTTGATTAAACAACTAATGAAAAGAGGTATTTTTCATCACAACAATGAATGAAAATAGGGTTTGAGTTCATGTTCATGGCTAATGAGCCTTAGATATCCATTTATGGTGTAAGGCCCTTGTTTTCCTCCCTTTATTATGGTCAAGGATCTGATACCCATCCTTATGATGAAAAAACCCCTAATCACACCCATATCCCACTTGTATTCCAAAGTTTCACTTTAAAGGGTCTTATATGTTGTAGTTTAAGGCCTTGATTGTGGCACATTAGATCAATAATATTAATTTAGGTCATAATTTCCTAGATTTCTCCCCTGAACCATGGTATGAGACCCACCTGTCATGAAAAAAACCTTCTAATGGAACCCATATTCTACTCTAAGGATACTGACCTCCTATAGAGGAAATGTTTTGTGGTTTGTAGCATTGTGCACGGTCATTGGTCCCTAGAATATTCATGTAGGTCCTGTGGGCCTCCCCAACCATTATCAAGGCCATTATATCCATCCATATTGTCTAAGGCATTATAATAGCAACTATATTCCACTTGAAGGATAAATATCCCCTTTAGAGGGGCCATGTGGTGGTTTGAAGCTCACCCTCAACAAAGGCACATGGTATTTCATGATTATTCTTGGTGAAAGTAAGTGAACTATTTCATTTTCATTGCAAGTAAGTGAATTGTTTCCTTTTCACACAAGATTACAAAATTGCATGACTTATTTAATGCTTGAAGTAAGAAACTTAAAGTGTTAATTTTATTTATTTATTATTTTCCTAAGCTTCATAAATTTATCTAATAACTAATGAAACCCTAGGGCCCTAAACTGCTAGCTCCCTTGAGGTCTTCATCTAGCTATTGTGCTTAAGTTACTTTTCATCCACAAACTCTTGTCCCCTGGAGTGACCAGTCTTTTCTCCTCCTACAAAGAAAGAGGTACATTGTTGGGGTGACAGTGACAGGGATTCCTCCATGTCATGTTTGATTCTAAAAACCCTCCCATACTGTCATTGTATGTGTCTAGTCTAACCATTTCAAATTCCATTCCATACAATCATAAATTGAAAAAAATTCAATGTTGGCCCCATCCACATGTCAGTTATAAGTGAGGTCAAGTACATGAGAAGGCACGCATTATTGTTGGATTTTGATAGAATAACCAAATAATATTTTATTGTTAAATTGTTTTTTTGACTCATTTTTTAGTTCATAAACCCTACCATACCATCAATGCATGTGTGTTTTCCTAACATGTCAAATTTCAATCCATAAAAGCACAAATTGAAAATAAATTAACATTGGCTCCATTAAAATTATTTTTTCTATAGGCTTGTTGTTTGATTGTGGAATTGATTGTCTGATTCATGTTTGAGTCCAAAAATCCTCCCATACTTTTAATGCATGGATCTAGTCTAACAATGTCAAATTTTAGTCCATACAAGCGCAAATTGGAAACATTTCAACATTGGCCCCATTCACACTAATTATTCTATAAACTTTTTGTTTGATTGTGTGAGTCATTTTTGAGTCTTTAAATCCTCCCATACCATAATTTCATGCGTCTAGTATAACCATGTCAAATTTTAGTCCATACAATCACAAACTAAAAAAATGTCAACTTTGGCCCCATCCACATGTCAGTTATAAGCGGGTCAGTTACATGAGCAGGTGCACCTTATTGTTGTCTTTTGATAGAATAAGAAAACAGTCTTTGATTTTATAATTGTTTGTTTGACTCATTCTTTATTTCAGAAACCCTCCCATACCGTCAATGCATGTGTGTTGTCCTAGCATGTCAAATTTCAATCCATAAAAGCACAAATTGAAAAAATTTCAGCATTGGCCCCATTCACATTAATTATTCTATAGGCTTGTTGTTTGATTGTAGAATTTTTTTTGTGAGTCATGTTTGAGTCCAAAATCCCTCCCATATCTTCAATGCATGCATCTAGTCTAACCATGTCAAATTTCAGTCCATACACGCACAAATTGGAAAAATTTCAACATTGGCCTCATTCACATTAATTATTCTATAGGCTTGTTGTTTGATTTGTGGAATTGATTGTGTGAGTCATGTTTGAGTTTGGAAACCCTCCCATACCATCATTGTATATGTGTCTAGTCTAGCCATGTCAAATTTCAATCCATACAACAAAACAATCTAGGGAATACTTGTCGTTAGGGAATTATGACATTAATATATATAGGCACAACATCATAGAAACACAAAAGTTAGAGAGCTAACAAGGTCGCTAAGGGATAGGATTAGACATAAGAGGATTTTTTTTCCACTTTACATTTCAAACATTAGTCCAACCAGTAAATTTGTTATGAGTTGGTGGTTTTGTAATAAGGATTAAATTTACATAAGGAATTGTAGGATCAAATTGATCTAGATTGATAATGACATCCATTTCTAATGTTTGAATTGTCTTATTGATGGAGTGTTTTTCCCTCTTCTTAAAATAATTTTCTAGAAAATATTTGTCTTGACATTTCACGTGAATTTCCATAGAATATACTAACTAGATCCAAAAACCAATGACATAATAATTTTGAGGTAGGGAATACTCATTGCTATAGTGACAAAATTTTGTGGCAAAAGCGACAAAAATCCATCCCAATTTAAAAAAAAAAAAAATATTCATGGCAATAGCGATGAACTTCTGTGGAAATAGCGACGAAAATCCCACCCAATTTAAAAAAAAAATGAAAATAATGGAAACGTGGAAAATTTTTGTGGAATAATCCGCCCATATGTAGTAGTGTGTAGTGGAAGAATGGTGTGAATGTTAGAAATTTAGGGGTGAAGTAATGAAAAGAATGTGTGTTAAAAGTGTCAACAAATGTATAAATGAATACATTATGTGCATATTGGTTCTAGAGGTATGTAACCATACTTCCGGGGAAGGAATTACATAAACCTCAGAGTATTCCAAAATTGGATAAAGTTCAAGAGTAACTAAAATATAGTGAAAAAGGATACCACTAGGGGAATTGTAACACTCATGAATTGTGATAACAATAAAGAGGAACGTTAAGTACATTCCAAAGGTTTTGAGTTCATTTCCAAAGTAAAATGGGCGGAGAAGTCAAAGAGACCGATACATGGAGGTGATTTCCAAATGAAGAACCATGAAGAAGAAAATAATTATATGTTTGGTATAGAATGAAAAAGAGATGGTACCTAAAAAGAATCCATCTCAAGAAGAAAAGAACCATGGGTGATTTTCCATGGCTTGGAAGTATCACTGAAAAGTATGATGACAATTAAAAGTAGTGTTAACTACTTCCAGTTAATTCTATGCAGTTGGAGATGAAGACATATGTGCATCATTATGGCATGATGGAAATTGACTATGCAAGTCAAGTTGAAACCTGATGGGCCAGGAAAGGAGAAATTAATGGTTCAAGCAACTACAAGAGATAATGTATTCAGTCAAGGAAATGATGAATCCGTTTAGTCCAATAAATAAATTGGTGTTAAATATCCAAAGTTAATTAGAGCACATGACTTGAATGTAATTTAGTCATGTATGAGTTGGATAAGAGGGATCTGGGTAATAGTGGAATGTTGAAGATTCAAATCATCCTAGTATTTGGCTGGAAATGTAAAAGTAGCCAAGAGTGATTGGGTTGGAAAAGTACTCAAAGCAGAACTAAGCATGTACAATGATTTCCACAAGAGTACAAAAGGATACAAGAACTCAATAAGAGTTGAGATAGTTAAGAATAACAATGAAAAAATGTATACTAACAAAGAGGTTGTTGCAATTACTGTAAAAAGAATTATGTTATGGATTGTTGGAAAGCCATACATAGAACATGAAAATGGAATGCATATGCATTTATGAGCATGTTAGTGATGGATTATTAGTGCATATAAATATGGTGTAATGAATGTAGATTTGTTAATATCTATATAACAGGATGATGTCTAGAAGTAGTATATTGTTATATATACAATTATGGAAGTTGCTAATGATGGTTTTTGTTCCAGGAAAGAAATAACTATTGCATGGCTGAAAGTGTTGTTGATAAGGTTGCTACATACAGAAGACATCCATACGAAGGAAGCTCCTACTACTAACAACTAGACATGTAGCATTCAATTTATTTAATGGAAACCATGCAGGTATGAATATTATCTATTTATATTGCATGATTGTTGAAGGGAAATTTAGTTAAGAATTTCCCCAACCATATTTTATTATATAAAATTACATTATTCCATTATTTGAATGAATTAATGGAAACAAGATACCACTAGTTGTGGTAAAGGCTGGAGGCCTGTAATAATTATAAAATATTCTTGGATTTTGAATGCATACATGTGATATAATAACAAATTATGAATTTTTTGGTTATGAGCTAATAACCAAAGCAATAAATGGTATGACCTTGTTATAGGAATGGATGCTAGTAAAGCTAGTCATGTATGAAACCATGGGATCGTTGGTTATGGAAAGGCTATGTACCACATAAATATATAATGAAATTCCTACCTCTAAATAATGTTTGGAGTGCAACCTTTTTGCTAACACTAATGAGCACCACAAAATTATATTCTTGGTGTAGTGTTCAGGTCGAAAATGAAGGTATCCAAATAGTTGAGTAGGTAATAGAAAGTGTATGGAGAATGTGGAAAGGCATTCGCTAGACTTTCCAATTTACCATGGTGAGATACATGACTTAGATATAGAGAATTTTGAAGCCAATGCAAGGGTGCATTGAATAGTAGGCATGGATAAATCATGAAAGTGTGTAAGTGGTAGATTTGCACTTATACATGATAAAATTGTTATGCTTGAATGCATTCGTTGAATGTATTTTTGTGAATGCATGAATATATGTTATTTAATGGAAATGATTATGCTAATAGATGAAATGTTGTAATTATTACTAACTTGTGTATTTGAGAATGTTTTAGGGGTTGTTAGACATTGCAACAAGAAAATTTCAAGTCTAGTAGTCACACAAGCAATGACTACAAGAAAATTCTATTCAGGAAATAGAGTAATAAAAAATAATGATGTGGAAAGAATCAAAATTCTAATGGATGGAAATTCCTATGAAAATAATGATAATTTCATTCTACTTAATAAATGGTTTGATATCTATGATTGAATTGTAAAGTGTAGAAAATTCTGAAAATCACTTTGTGAGCCTTGTAAATATGACAATAGAATTATATGGTACGTGAAATACTAATAATATACTTGGATGAATGCAAGATGAAAATATTGAAGAGAAAGGTGGTCTTCAGTATGGTTCCACAGAAATCCATAAGAAAGACTACATCCTAATATTGCAACAACCAAGCAATTGTGAGATGGAATCTCATACAGGAAGAAACTTTGAATTTCCCTATGAAATAAATTTGAATTTCTACATGAAATTGATATGATATTGTCTCATGATGATTGTATGTGTGTGATACATATGAGATGATGGTTATTGAAGATGGGATGCTTGGGAAGAATGGCTATGGTTGGGACATTTGAGCCTTAAATTGTAGATCCTTGGAAAGATGGATCAACAAAGGACTATGTAGCAGTCAAAGGATTCCTAAGCCTAGAAGGGTGAGTGAAATGAGGAGACAACTCAAGAATTCCACAGTGAACATAATTATTTCCTAAAGTATCTCTATGGACTATAGAAAATGACTTCCAGTTAAAGTATGAATACATAATTTGGTTCTTTAAAATAATAGCACCAAGAAAATAACAAACTTCAATATCAAAGGCATGGAGATTTTTGGATAATTTTGAAATTATAAATATATAATGCACTGAGGACAATGCATAATAAGTGAGAGAGGAATGTAATACCCTTGGTTGATCCTTGTTTGTAATTGTAAAAATATTGTATAGGCTAGTGAGCCAAGATATTATAGGCGAGAGTGCCTGTGTGATTATTAGGCCAGAGATCCTAGATGCTAAAGGCCAATGAGCCTATTATTGTAATATGTAAACACTCATATTATTAAAAAAATTAAATCATTGTTGTAGACTGACCCTGATGGGTATTCTATATGCACTAAATCCCTCAATTAAATTGTCAACCCGGGGTAAGTAAACTTAGAGTTGTGGCACTGTATGAGCCAAGGCAGAAAAGCTAATGGAAGTATTGTCTATCTAAAGGGATGGTCTATCTAATGATCAATCTACTTAAGAAATGACTCTTTCATTTGTATCAATTAGAAAATCATGTTAATGATCTTGAACTATTTACCTTAAGCAAATTCAAACAATGGATTGATGGATTATTCCTAAAGAAGCAAATCATAACCTACTTTAAACAATTTAATCTATTCAACCTAATGAGAAACAACAAGTAGATTACTTTTGATCTTTTATCTTTAAGAAAATAAGCAAACAAACAACTAACCTATCAATACTATTTCACTAAGTAAACTCTATTCTTAAACAAAACTCATAATCATTTCCATTTTGCAAAGGAGAAATCTTAACCTACTTCATCAAAAGCATAATGATTGTATTCAAATTTTAATTAATCAAAACTATTCTTAATTTGCAATAACCAGAAAAGAGAATTCAAAGATGATGATTATGTCTTCGGTGTCGAATAACATCACGATGGCATCTGACTATTAGTGATAGCTTAAGAGGGATTAATTCAATACTGACTTCTACAGAGAAATGGAAAGTGTGAATCAAGCAATCTAACGAAAGATTTTCCATCATAGAAGTAACATTAAGTATCAATGTGATATATAAATTTCATGCATCAATCATCAATGATTAGAAAAACACTCTTTTACTAATTCAAGCACACTCTTATGCTACTTCAAGCAAATTTACTGACTTATAAACGTATGACTAAAAATCTTAATTTGAATCCAATCTTCTATTAAAATTGCAATTCAAATCTATAACTGAGATTTCATAAATTAAATTGGACTAATCCTATCATTAAAACTTAGATTTCAAACTAGAATGATTTTAGAAACATAACCCTGAAATCTATTTTTATCCTAGCATACTAAAACAAGATTAATGAACCAAAGAGATCTATGAAAACATAATTGAACTGATAATTAAATCTAGCTTGACTACAACTAATAAAACTTGCAATTATTAATCCATCGAAGCTTGCAAAAGAAACTTTGTCTACACTAATCCTCTGTTTAAATACTACTCTGTTTTAATTTGCAAAAACCAATTTAAAAATCCAATACATCATCTAAGTTAGTAGCCTGCAGGGAAATTGCTAAGAAACAAGAAACACAGCATGACAAATAATTCAACAAATCATGTCATGTGTTGCTTCCTTTTCCCTTTTTCATGATAATCTTCCTTATTTTATGGAATTTGTTGTTCCCTTGGGCCCACTCTGCATCATTTGTTGCGCTTACTCCCCAAAAATGCTTGCTCCAACAATACCCTTTCTTCATCAATTATTCCAGCTACATTTGTAATACCTGTAATTCTGGAGTACTCATTATGTAAGTTGTTTTGATATTGGGGCATCTCCTGGTACTAAATCAATAGATAAATCTATCTCCTTCTTGGGTGGAAATCCTAGTATTCCTTGGAATACATCTTCAAACTCTTGCAGTACTAAAAAATATTCAAGGCTTGGCCCTTTTATCTTTTTTGGCTCCTCCACATGGGCAGCATACAATTGACATTATTTCCTTAAACATCTCTTTAGTTGTAAGGATGAAATATCCCTTATAGAAATGGGTGTTGGAATTCCTTTCACGAAGCTTTTCTTTTCTTCTCCATAAAGGCATGTAAATGTCTTGTCATGACAGTTTAGGAAAACATTGTGCTTGTCCATCCAATCCATTCCAATTAGAATATCATAACATCCTAATGGGATGATATTCATATCAATAATTGTACTTACTCCATTAATATTTACTGGACAACTTCTAATAGCCTCTTTGATCCTTCTCTTGGACAACTTATAATAGCCTCTTTGATCCTTCTTTTGGTTCTTTTGGACAACATTGGATTGGTGGTCTTCCCCTTTTCCCCAAGGAATCATCTCGCTTGGATTCAACTTTAGCAATTTGGTCTTGTTGATTTTTTTCTAGGCTATTTCTGTTGAAAGGAGGTTTGAATCCCTTCCTCCTCTAATGAAATTTATCCCTCTTCTTAATATCCTTCCAATATTTCTTCATGGATTCACTACCCTTTCCTTGCTCATGTAGGTACTTATCCTTCATGATGGTCTCAGTAAAATTCCTAGGATCATCATATTGAATCTTCTCTTTGTAAAATGAACGAAATCCTCTCAAAATACTTTGTATGTTCACCTTCGCATCCCCTATAAACCCCACATACTTTATCAATCCAAAGAAATTATTTTCATACTCTGCCATGGTCATGCTTCCTAGCCTGAATTCAAAAAATCCTTCATTTTCTTGTCATAGAAGTGCTTTGAAAGGCACTCCTTATGAAAACAGCTCTTGAATTGTTTCCAAATAATTCTACTTTCATTAATGTGTTCCACTTGATTCAATTCATCCCGCCACATAGAAACTTTTCCATGCAAATGATATGTGGCAATTCTTGCTTCAAGATTAGGTGAGTAATTGTGCAATTGAAAATACTTCCCGATTCCAAGAAAGTAGAATTAAACATCATCTTCCTATTCTCTTTCACCATCAAAGGATGGTGTCTTAAGATTCCTTAACTCTCCTTGAAAACTTCCCAATTCATGTCTTGTACTTCGGTGCCTAACAAGAGACACCTCTCGACTACTTATGGAATCTTCTTATTCGAATTTTTGAGCGGAACGAAATGAAAACATAGATTTATAATATTAAAATAGACACACGGTGAATAATAATAGAGATACAGTAAAACTTGACTTTTATTAAATAATAAATATGTTGAAACTGTAAAATGCAAACTGAAAACAAGCTTGCTAGAATGGTGGCATCCTATCTGTGAGAAGAGATGTGACGACTATGCTCATTCGCAATAATATGAATACAATGAGATCTAAAGGAATTTTTTAAAATAAACATGAAATCCAAAACCCTAGACATCCAAAAACCTAACCCTGGGAGATGAAGCGCCAAAATTCATGTGGGCCTCGTTGGGGTAAGTTAGTACATCAACTTCCTAGGGTCGTAACTTTTGCATACGATCTCCATTTTGAGCACAAGATAGCTCATTGGAAAGATCCCGATGAGGATATTCATTTAGGGGGGTGAATTAAAGACTTTGGAAGTCATTGAGGTTCCCAATCATGAAAAAACATCATTTAGGCCCTCAAAATGGCCCCATAAATTTACTACCCAAAAAACTGCTAAAAATAGTAAATTGCCAAAAAAAAAAAATGTTTTCAGCCAGTTGGATAGGTGAGTGACCATCGATATCCTCCTGGATCAATACTCCCCCCTTAGGAAGCAATTATATCCATTGTTTTGATTTCCCCATTATTATGAGGAAATGCCTCCTGAATTTGGCCCGGGTGAGCCACTTGCCTTGGTGTAGGATTTGCCCTACTTTGACAACCCAATAAAGTTAGATCCTCTATTGGCGAGTGCCCTTGACCTGTCTCTCCATGATATGATTAGTGGATGCTTGTTCCATGTAGTCAAGGTTGATCTTTGTTGGTGTCAATTGTTCTGTTATCTCTGAGGTGTCCAATAATGGTGGAAAATAGGGTCGAAGGAGGTCCACATTGAACATTGGGTGCAAGCCAAGGAAGGGAGGAATCTCGAGCTCAAAATCATTGTCACCCATAGCCTTGGTGATGGTATAGGGTCCATAATGGAGTGGATGAGGCTTTCGATGAGGCTCTCTAAGGCATTCTTTCTACAAGTGAAACCAAACTTTGTCTCCCACCTGAAACTGGTGTGGCACATGGGTGTTGATCATGGTGTTTCTTATACTTGGCATTGGAATTATATAAAATATCATGGACATGTTGGTGGATGTGTTGGATCCTATAAATGAACCAAGTGGCTTTGTCAGCTTCTGTTGGATCATGCGATGAGTCTGTCTGGGTGGTCGCAAGGGGTAGTGCAACCTCCATGGGACCCAATGGTTGAAATCCCAACCCCACCTGAAAGGGGATGTGGTCGGTTGAGCTATGCATGGATCTATTGTAGTTGTGTTGAACATAGGGAAGACTCTCTTACCATGTGCGGGGGTGCTTGGAATTGCACATGCACAGAACATGCACAATCATCCAGTTGATGTCCTCAGTTTGGCCATCTGTCTAGGGTGGAAGACAATGGATTTAGTTATCTTGGTGTCGAGAAGTGACTAAAGGCTCAACCAAAATGTGTTGAGGAACCGACTGTCCCAATATGATATAATGGCTTTTGGGATCCCAAAGTGTACCCACACTCGTTCAAATAATATCTTGGCAGTGGCCTCTATTGTGATTCTCTTCTTGTAGGAGGCCAGAATCGCCATCTTGGAAAATCAATCCACAACAAAAAAAACACAGTCATTTCCCCTCTTGGTGGACGAAAGGCCCTAAATGTAGTCTATTGAGATGGATTTGTAGGGCCTGTTAGGAGTAGATAGAGGAGTGTACAGGTCTTTTTTCTTAGTGGTTGGTTTGGCATTAACATAGGCAGTGCAGGACAGGATATAATTTTTAAAATCCTATAGAAGTTTCAGCCAATAGAAATGTCACTACAACACTACCATTGTCTTTTCCATGTCAAAGTATCATGCCAACCAACTATAGTGGGATTCCCAAATCAGCTTCGCTCACTCGCTTGATGGAATGAAAAGATGGCCCAGATGGTACAACAACTCATCCTAAAGACAAAAATTATTGACAGTTTTGTTTGTGCCCAACGTCTGGTAGGTGTTGGCAAAGTCAGGATCTGTCTCATAGAGGTGGGTCCATCCATAGGTATCATGGTCGCAAGAGTCTAGCACCATGGTGAGTGTCATGAATGGGGTTCAGTTGAGTAAATCAATGACTCGGTTATTACTTCCTATTTTATACTTGATGTTGAGGTGAAACTATTGTAAATATGTGGACCACTTATTATGGTGGTCATTTTGCAATTTTCCTTGTGTCTGCATGAACTATAGCAGCTTATGATCAGTGTGGATGATTGTCTTTTTCATGAGAATGTAATTCCTCCACTGGTCGTAGGCTTGCACAATGAAGTACATTTATTTTTCATAAGTGGGGTACTTATGAATGAAATCTGATAGTCTCTCACTATGATAGGCCATAGGGTGGCCATGTTTAGTGAGGATTGTGCCCACAACATAGTCTGAAGCATATGTCTCGATATCAAAGGCTTGTTGTAGGTAAAGTAATGAAAGCACTGGGGTTGAGCACAAGCACTGCTTCATATCATCGAACTCTTGTTGTTGGGACAAGCTTCACACAATGTTTTCTTTACCACCACCCCCAGTTACTTAGTTGAGGTCCCATAAAATATGGGAGAATCCCAACACGAACCTGCAATAGAAATTGGCAAGGCCTGAGAAGCTTTGAAGCTCAGTGAGTGTGGTTGGGGTTGGCCAGTCATGGATGACTTGTATCTTGGTTGGATCCACATGAACACCATGTGCATCAATAATGTATCCTAGGTATTGGACCCTGTCCATGCCAAAGGAGCATTTATCCAAGTTGGCATATAGCTTGTATTATCATAGAGTGTGCAAAACCTATTGAATATGTTGCAAGTGTTACACCCAAGTCTTTTTGTATATAAGGATGCAATCCATATACACCACTAGAAAAAAATTGGTGAAAGGCTGCAAGATATCGTCCATCATCCTCATGAAATTTTTTGGGGAATTTTTCAAACCAAAGGGCATGACCATCCATTCAAAAAGACCTTCTTTTGATGTGAAGGAAATCTTCCATACATTTGTCTTCTCTATTGGGACCTGATGGTAGCCAGACTTCAAATCAATCCTACTGAATTATTTGGACCCCTAGATATGATCAAAGAGATCGTCGATTTGGGTAATCAGGTATCAGTTCTTGACCATGATTTTATTTAGGTCCCGGTAATCAATGTAGAGTCGCAAGGTCCCATGTTTCTCCTGCACCAACGCGATTAGACTTCCATAAGGTGATGCATTGGGTAGAATGTTCCCCTTGTGGAGCATTTCTTATATCTGATGCTTGGTATCCTCATTTTCTAACAGAGAACGGCGATATACTATCCCATTGGGTAGCGGTATGTCGGGGTCATATCAATGGGATGCTTGACCTGACACTATAGAGGTACCCTAATAGGTGATGAGAAGATGTCTTTGTATTCTTCCACATCCTTATCTATTAGAAAAACAAGATCATGGAGAAATTAAATAAAAATGTGGAAATTAAACACAGAAGATACACAATACAATAGAGCCATAGATATACGTGGTTCACCTAGTGTGGGTTATGTCCACTAGAGAAATTTCCAAGTTCTTCCTTTATTATTATCCAAGAAATGAAGGGATACAACCTACATGCACACCTATTGTAACTTACTCTTCTTTCTCTCACAGTCTCCTCTCTCAAAATACAATATTCACACCGATACATAGCCACAGTACATTTCCCTCATAAAAGAGGGATTCCTTCTAGGGAAAAAAATCCTAACATAACTTCTACCGTCAGATCTACGACCTTTTAATGAATGTCCATATTTACTATGAAATCACAATATACATTTACAAGGAAATTTTTCCTTCGAGGGCTTATCCCTCAGCCCCCATCGAGCAACATTATCCCCCAAAACCCCGTTAGGGCCCCGCTTACCCCTGGACCTCGCAAGGAGGGTAACCCACCCCTACACTCCCCCACATGGAGGAGTGTACATTCTTCCAGGGTGTAAAGTCTTCATGGGGTATAAACATAGATGAAAACGAAAATCTCTGAATCAGGAATATAATCAGGCTCCACAACCAACATTATCCACTTTCTTCTGCTGCATGGAGAGGTCGACCACGGAGGCTATGGATGTGGCTGCAATATTTCACTCACTTTGAGAGGAAATCATGAAGAATAAGTATTCCCAGTCGGATAAATGACCTTCCTACATTGCTTGGTAGAGATCAAGGAAATAGCACTAGGTGGGACTACCTAGGGTATCTTGTACAATTTCCTATTCAAAGTAATAATAACACTATGAGGCCTAGACTCATATAAAGCATGGTGTTTCAATAAATAAGTTTGGCCCAAAATAAAATCACAAACTTCAAGGGGAGAAACATAAAACAATACCTCATCTTTGAATGGATTGATTTCATACGAAAGGCCACACTTTTGGCTGACGCAAAGATCACTTCCTTGGTGGAGTCATCCGATGGTGTAGGCCTGCAGGTGATGTGTTTTTTGGAGAGCTAGTCATTTGGTGGCCTCTGCTGAGATGAGGTTATTCTGGATACCACTATAAATGATGAAGTGAAGAGGAGTTCCTTTCACTCACATCTTTGAATAAAAGAGGCACTCGCCTTCCACTGTCTCATCGCGTTCACTGGGTTGGATATTGGTGGTAGCAACAATGGCACTAAGTTTCACGTCAATGATCTGTCTCCCCTTTTCTAGTTCTGACTCAAAGTCAGAAAACACATTTGATTCATAAGCTTTCACCTCAGCCACCAATGACTTCTTTGAGAGGCAATCAACAATGTTATGCTGGGGGATCTTATGGAAGTCACACCACTTCTCAGTATCTTTCTTTGTATTTCCACTGTCCTTTGCTTGCATCTTGGACTAGTTGTCCTGAGGTGTCCCATATTTTCTCTATCCTTTTTTCTACGGGTTGGGGCTTCCCTTTCCCTACTTCTTCTGTAAGGGGTTCCCAGACCCAAATTTTCATTTCTTTTGTTTCAGCTTCTACTCGATTTTGATGGCATATCGATAGGCCATGCCCAAGGATGAGAAGTCCAAAAACTCCATTTCTATCTGGATGTATCTATGCATACCATCATGTTACTTGAGAAACAAATGTATCTCAGGATATTTTATACCCATATTGGTGCACAAGGTATGGAAGACATTAGTGAAATCTAGCACTGTTTGGTCTCTTTCCTACTACAGTGTGGTCCATCTTATACATGAGTCATCATAACTTTCAATAGGGTAGTATTTTTCCTTAATAGCATCCCTGAAGGAACCCCAAGTGGGTGCAACTGCAAATAATGTGGATCCCTCTATTTCCATTTGCTCACAGAAACTATCCCACCAATATTTGACATGGGGGGCGACCTTGAGGAGCGCAAATGTAATAATTTTTCTATTGAAAAAGTTGTGAATAGAAAAATACCCTTCTAGAATGTTTAACCATTTATCTACGGCATCCACATCTATTTGACCTTCAAATATAGGAATATCAAAATTTATTTGTACCTTGAAGGGGATGGAACCTTCGCTTGAGGTGGATGTGTCACTTGTCGACAATCGTCGAAGGATTAGTGCAAATATGTCCATCATCTCATTCCTCTGTCACTCGAGGGATTCCTCGAGAAAATTTTTGAAAGGATCTCATGTCCCATCATCTTTCTTTTCTCCCACCATGGACAGTTTCTTGGGCATGCAAGAGAATTTTTCCTCAAGAGAAACAATCTCAAGACCAACTCTTTATACCATGACTGCATCGGGGACATGCACTAAAAAACAATAAGGAGCAGACCGCTCTGATACCATTAACCGGATTTACGAGAAGAACAAAATGAAAACACAGATTTATAATATTAACACAGATAGATAGTAAATAATACCAGAGATACAATAAAACTTGACTTTTATTCAATAAGAAATATGTTGAAACTGTAAAATCTAGACTGAAAACAAGCTTGCTAGAATGGTGGCAACTTATCTCTGAGAAGAGACGTGACAACTACGCTCATTCGCAAGAAGATAAATAAAATGAGGCTCTGAAGAAATGTTTTACAATAAACATGAATTTAAAAACCCTAGACATCCAAAAACCTAACCCTAGGAGATGAAATGCCAAAATTCATGTGGGCCCCATTGGGGTAAGTTAGTACATCAACTTCTCGGGGTCATAACTTTTGCATACGATCTTCATTTTCAGCGCACAATAGCTCAATTGAAAGGTTCTGATGAGGATATTCATTTAGGGGGATCAATAAGAGCCTTAAAATATCATATATGTTCCCTATTATGGAAAAAAATTGTTTAGGCCATCAAAATGGCCACAAAATTTTAGGACCCGAAAAACTACTAAAAATAGTAAATTTCCAAAAAAAACTTGTTTTGAGCTAGTTGGATAGGTGGGTGGCCACCAAGATCCTTCTGGATCATCTTCAGATGCATACAATTTCCTTTTTTAGTAAGGATGTGAGTGATATCTCTGATTTCTTCTAGCACTTCTTGAATGACTCGTTCTTCTGTAGTTATATATTCTTTCATGATACCTTCCCTTTTCCTCATGTCTTGAGTTTGATCCATTCTTTCCTTACCTATGTAGTTGATTTAGGATTTTCATTACTTGAGAATTTTATTGGTTCTTTTCTTTCATTAGTATCTCATTTTCTTCTTTATAACCTTTTGCTTCTATTTTTAGTATTCTCACACTCTTTATTAATGTCTCTTGCTCCCCCCTGCTCTGGTGTCCATTTGATTTTGTCTCTACATTGCCAACATTGATGTTTTGACCCTGGGATGCTTTATCATAATTGAATCCTCCTTCCCCTTCCTCCATTTCCCATGTCTGCATTCTTATCTTGCTTATATCTAT
>JASDQU010100463.1:154711-174954 GCA_032191745.1 Picea mariana | reverse complement strand
GAGAACATAGGGGGTTGTAGCCTCCTTCTGGTTGTAGCCAGAGAATTGGGGAGTTGGAGCTTCCCTTAGGTTGTAGCCTGAGAAACTAGGGGGTTGGATCCTCTTTTCGGTTGCAGCTGGAAAACAAAGGAATTTGGTGCTTCCAATGAATGTAATTCTTCAAGACATATAAGAAAAAGCATTATGTGGTTTTCTCCTGATTTGGGTTTCCACGTAAAACACTGGTGTACTGTGTATGTGTGTGATTGTTTATTTATTACTTCTCATTATTGGATAATAATTCTACATTGATATAAAATTTGAAGAAAAAGGATTATAATTACGCTATTACTAATTCACCCCCCTCTCAGTAATCCAACAGATTTGTCCTATTTAGATTGATATATTAGGATGCTAGTATTATGATAAATAATGACAGAGTATATACATGGAAATAAGATATAACATTTCCAAGGATCATTCCTACAGTTTTGGATATAGCACCTCCATGACTAACACATCAATGTGTTAATTATTAAATGTGTAATAATCCCCTATATGGTTGTGCCCTCAAGGAAGGAGTGACCCTCATTCCCCATGCTAGCTATTTGAGAGAGCTGACTAGTTGGGCATTCTTGGGCTTTCCTTGGATGTTGTACTTAGTAAGGATGCCCTTATTTTGTATCAATTCCTCTTTATTTAGATTGAAAGCATTCCTTCCTTTATAAAAACCTTTAAACATGCCAATATGTTGAAAAATGATTGTCAATTGTTTTCCAACTAAATGTGGAGTAACATAGAGAAGCGAATTAAACTAAGTTGTAGGCTATGTAGACCATTAATTAATATCAATGGTGAAACTAAAAGTTTCTCCATATACAAATAATAAGGATTGGACAAATGTTGAATGAGATATATGGCATATGAGAGTTGCATAGAGAATCACTTTAGAGATCATCCCATGAGTATGCAGATGAGGGCATTGTAATGAGGGATCATTGGTGTTGTGCAAGGAGGATTGTAACTCATTATGGGGCCTTGGTGACCCAATGTGAAAGAGGATATCGTAGACATCAAATGGGTGATTCAAAATTGGTATATTGTAGACATCAAATTGGTGATTCTTGAGATTTTATATTTTTACTCTCTCTTTCAAATCCTTTAATGCGTCACCAGTACTACATAAAGGGTTTGTGTTCATTATTTCCAATGATTGAAATGATTTTTCATATCAAGAGGATAAATTCATATCATAACTAGGATCCATTTTCATGTCATTATAAGGGACTATCGATAGCTTATAAAGACTTTCACTAAATGTAGTAACGTTCATAAAATCACCCCCCTCTCTATTAATATCTCTAGGAATAATATCATTCTACAAATAAAAAAGAACACCATCTGCTAATGCTTGGTTTGTTGCATTTAGATTTTAATTTTTTTAATTGAATTTGGAGTATATTGAGAATTTGGTAGTGTATGATTAGTATCCACTTAAGAGGAAATTTCATTAGATTAAATTGACTAGTGAGATCCTCTACAAGGATATTCATTTATTTCAATAGTTTTAATAAGTTCATGCTGTTGTATTTCTCAAATTTGTTGAAAATGAAATCTTATGGTGGTGATAGTATACCCATCAGATAGAATAAGCACAGTGGCCCATCACCATGAGGGAAGAGTTTAATACAACCTTGAAAGATAACTTCTATCTCATGGGCCACCTTGATGATGTATACATACAGTGACAAAGGTTGTACTTAAAGAAAGGCTAGTTTATTCTAAATTACTTCATTGCAAAGTACCACCAAACATTGATTAAGGTGAATGATAAAATCCCTAAATACTTGAGGGTTCTCAAAATAAATGCATTCTTGCACTAGTACCTTATGGAAGAAATGGAATTCCTAACTATGAACAAGTTGGGTGATTCTTATTGCAATGAATTTGGAAGGGAAGTTCAAGAGATGTAGTGGACCCAATAAAGAATGCAAATACAAAGGGTGCAAATCATAGTTCTATTCATAAAATATCCACTTGATCTGTTGCATTTATCCTCAACACCCTATTGTGATTTTTCATGAAGAATTATTTTGTGACCATCTGGTTTGGTGAAATTATACAGTTTGAGCCTCGCATAAGAATCTCAACTCAAACAAATTATCGTCATTATAAATGTGAAGTGAAAGGCGGAGATTGGTAAACAAGGTTTCTTTCTCACAAGTTATAAATCCAGATGCATACGATGCTCTAATTGCAGAGAGATACGCATGAAGTTCTAAGTTTTGTCAAAGGTTTATCTTTCCTCTGTTTTGGAAATTCACACGAAGACATAGCATCATTGAAATAGATATAGAATTTAATATTTTGTTATAGTAAGATGTCAACTATTCTCCATTGACAAGAGCATTCAAATATACAATAAAACCCTAAAATAAAATTATAAAATAAAACCCTACACAAAGTCAAATGTAGAGGTACTCACCATTCTTGGTGCCCTCGCAGTCTATATATGTGCCCTTGCAGTCTATCTTTGTGCCATTACAATGTATCTCCCCTTTGTTCCCTCATAGTCTATCTTAGTGCCCTTGACTCACCCTTGTAGTCTATCTCCATTCGTAGTCTATCTCCCCTTCGTTCCCTCAGCTTACCCTCACAGTCTATCTCTGTTCCTTAATAGTCTATCTCCCCTCCGTGACCTCGAAGTCTATCTCCTCACCCTCGCAGTATATCTATGTTCCCTCATATCACCCTCCAAGTATATCTTTGTTCATAGTCTATATCTATTCCCTCAGCTCACCCTCACAATCTATCTCCCCTTGGTGCCCTCGCAGTCTATCTCCTCACACTCAGAGTCTATATTCTTTGTGCCCTCAGTTTCATGTGTAGTGATCTCCTTTCCCTTGGTCACGTGCACAATGATATCAGTACTAGGTTTTGTTTTTGTTTTGTTTTATTTTAATTTTAATATATCTTATAAAATTTCTATTTTTTATATTTTTATTTATTTATTTATTTTGGGTTATGATATGTTATATATATATAATATACATAAATATATTATTTATATATATATATATATTATATAAACATGATATATTACATATTATATAATCAAATATTATATTATATGATGATGAGGATGAGGATGAGGATGAGGATGACTTCAATGATGACGAGGATCATGATGATGAGGACGATGAAAATGATGATGAGGATGATTTGGAATGGGTTAATGTCATAGTCAATGTGTTTAGGATCATAGTGGTTAGAGGATATAGCATTTTTGGTCAAAATGCATTAAGGGAAGATGACGACGATGACGACAACGATGATGATGATGATTATGATGATGATTTTGATGATGATGATGATGACGATGATGATGAGGAGGAGGAGGAAAGTATTGTTTCTAGTGGTTTTTCATTCTATCAATCAATGAATTTTTTTAGTTTTGTGAGATCCCATTGGCACCCTTATATAAACCACATGGCGTTATGTAATCCACTTCCAACCATGGAAAAATCTACCGATATTTTTATTTCTTGTGACTAACCAGTGGAGTAAAGGGATATTAAAAACTATATACTATATTAGAGGGTGAGGGTTGAATGTCCTTGAATATTGTATCATTCCTTGTGATCCATATAACACCCCATAGGATGTGCAGGGGAAGGGGAATCAAGTTTTTTTGGGTTCCTCTATTTTTAAACCATTCGTTCCAAGCCTATTCCAACAACTCTCTTTCCTATTATCCACTAAAACACATGGTATTTACAAAACCATGTACTTGACAAGTGAAATTATTGTGGAGAAACACATGATTGGTTGTCTTAGAATTTTATCTAGATAAAGCTTGGTATTTGGTCCAAAATAACCTTTCCAACATTAGTTGGTGCATATTTTTTCTTAAGGTTAGGGAATGTAATTCAATCCCTTGCACAGCTATCAAAGAGGTCATTGGAATAATCGATGCGTTGATTGAAGGGATTCAAGGCCAAGATAAATACACCAAAGTATTTCCCTCTAAAAGGATAAAAAGAAATCACCATAGACGATGATCATTAAATGATAGCACTATCTTGAGAGACGGCTCTTTCTTGAGTAAATCCACTCAATTGACAACATGCACATTCAGGCTTACATTTTGGGTTTTCAAACCACATGACTGTGACTATTTTCTTATCTAGAGATATCAAATGACTCACATCCATGTGGGTGTTAAGTCCCTTACATAACCCATATGCCTTATACCTTTAAATTCATTGAAATCTCGATAGGATTCATAGAGAAGTGGGATTGGACACTTCAAAGAATTTGAAAAGTGTAAACTTCCACATCAAGCATGGCCACGCTAGAATCATGGGATCATTGGACTCGAGGAGGGATGAGGATTTATAATTATACATATATGTGGATAGTTGGAGGAGAAGGATCATTTTGAAGGTTCTAGGCCTCTTCCTACACACCACTAGATCACCTCTCATTTACAGTCTGTGTATTAATCTCTTTTAGTTTTGGGTTTTTAGTATTTTCAATTGCATGCACCTTTCAATCTAGTCAAAGTTCAATTAATGTCTCTTGTTATTGTAGGGTTATAAAACCTCATCCCAATGCCCATATGCCTCCAACCTTGTGATCTAATCATTTTGTGACAAGTGTCGTGAAGGGTGATGCCTAAGACTAGGGGTAACTTTCAATTCAAGGCTAGGAATGACCAGGCCCACATCAAGTGAACGAATAAAATTAAGAAGGTACATGTGTTGTCCCATTCCATGTCAACAACAACACATCCATTCATTGGGAACACTAAAACCCCACAAATCAATGACTCCACCTAGGTCCTTGTAGTTATAATCTCTTGTAGTTGAACCTTATTTATTGATTATCCTTCTCGATGTGGGGGGAAACTACATTGATAGACATTGCAAACACCCTATTGATGACTCTGTGAAGGTAAGAAATTACATTATGTGTAACTAATTATTCGTGTCCTATCAATTATCCTTCCTAAGGGTCAATGGGTACAAATATAGGAGCAAATGATAATAAAGGGGTTCGACATTAAAGATTAGTGTTAGAGATATATTACCCATTTTATAGTGGATAGAAGAAGGAATTGACCTTCCATACAAAGAAAGGAATTATAACTTTTATGCATAGAGATGAAGACATTTTTCTATTATCTAGAGTCAAAGATAAATCCAAGATACCAAATTGAATGATGAAAATAGGTTTTTGGTCATAGTATAGATCAAGGGAGCCACTTCTTAAGAAGTGTATCTTTTGTGGAAAGGGAAGAGGAGTTTCGATCTATTGTTAGAGTCCACTATATAATCACATAATCACTTGAAGAGCACCCTTTGCAAATGGATTTATTTGTAGTTTTATAATGGAAAGTAGAGCCTAAGATTAAGAAGAAGGGAAGATTTGAGCAGGCAGTGATGAAGAAATTCTAGAATATGTGGATAGCATTGAAGTTTTCTTTGATGTGAAATAAAGAATTTGATATTTCAAGCAAAGAGTGGATTCATTCCTCAAAGTTGTTAATTGACTAGGTGGCAACAATTCTCAATAATTAATGGAAATTGTTGAGAGAAGATAAAAATTCTGGAAAATATGTTCTTAAAAGCTCCATGAGAGCCTTGGTAATTGTAATCGATTACATATTTAGTTAACAAATGAAGCATATTCTTCTAGTTGGATTTTTCCTATAGGGTTTATCCAAGGTAATTATCTATGTACTATCATGTCTAATTGTAGTATTTCTTGCACCAAGTTCATTACATTTCCAATAATAATATACCATTAAATTCATTACATTTTTCATCACAACTATGACACACATACTGTGTCTATACAATGTAGAACTTGAAAGAAAAATGAAAAAAGGTTGATGCAAACTTAAAACTTGTGTCAACCAATTTGTGTACCTTGAAAGAAAAATAGTGTTTATGGTTTAAATGATGAATTTATGATGGAATAAAGTGGGTGTGTGAGTCATATTTGAGTCCAGAAACCCTCCCATATCATTAAGGCATGTGAATATTCTATCCATGTCAAATTTCAATGCATACAGAAACAATTTGAAAAAATTTCAATGTTGGCCCCATTCACAGGTCACTGTTGCCCATGTCTAGTCCTAGTACAATGTATTTTTTGTTGTTCCTTTTAAAATTTGTTCGACACAAATGTTCCCACATCTAGTACTGAAAGGAAATATTTTTATGGTTTTGATTAAACAATTAATGAAAAGAGGTATTTTTCATCACAACAATGAACGAAAATAGGGTTTGAGTTCATGTTCATGGCTAATGAGCCTTAGATATCCATTTATGGTGTAAGGCCCTTGTTTTCCTCCCTTTATTATGGTCAAGGATCTGATACCCATCCTTATGATAAAAAAAAACCTAATCACACCCATATCCCACTTGTATTCCAAAGTTTCACTTTAAAGGGTCTTATATGTTGTGGTTTAAGGCCTTGATTGTGGCACATTTGATCAATAATATTAATTTAGGTCATAATTTCCTATATTTCTCCCCTGAACCATGGTATGAGACCCACCTGTCATGAAAAAAACCTTCTAATGGAACCCATATTCTACTCTAAGGATACTAACCTCCTATAGAGGGAATGTTTTGTGTTTTGTAGCATTGTGCATGGTCATTGGTCCCTAGAATATTCATCTAGGTCTTGTGGGCCTCCTCGACCATTATCAAGGCCATTATATCCATCCCTATTGTCTAAGGCATTATAATAGCAACTATATTCCACTTGAAGGATAAATATTCCCTTTAGAGGGGCCATGTGGTGGTTTGAAGCTCACCCTCAACAAAGGCACATGGTATTTCATGATTATTCTTAGTGAAAGTAAGTGAACTATTTCATTTTCATTGCAAGTAAGTGAATTGTTTCCTTTTCATACAAGATTACAAAATTGCATGACTTATTTAATGCTTGAAGTAAGAAACTTAAAGTGTTAATTTTATTTATTTATTATTTTCCTAAGCTTCATAAATTTATCTAATAACTAGTGAAATCCTAGGGCCATAAACTTCTATATCCCTTGAGGTCTTCATCTAGCTATTATGCTTAAGTTACTTTTCATCCACAAACTCTTGTCCCCTGGAGTGACTAGTCTTTTCTCCTCCTAAAGAGAAAGAGGTACATTGTTGGGATGACAGTGACAGGGATTCCTCCATGTCATGTTTGATTCTAGAAACCCTCCCATACTGTCATTGTATGTGTCTAGTCTAACCATGTCAAATTCCATTCCATACAAGCATAAATTGCAAAAAATTCAATGTTGGCCCCATCCACATGTCAGTTATAAGTGAGGTCAAGTACATGAGAAGGCACGCATTATTGTTGGATTTTGATAGAATAACCAAATAATATTTTATTGTTAAATTGTTTTGTTGACTCATTTTTTAGTTCAGAAACCCTACCATACCATCAATGCATGTGTGTTTTCCTAACATGTCAAATTTCAATCCATAAAAGCACAAATTGAAAAAAAAAAATAGCATTGGCTCCATTAAAATTATTTTTTCTATAGGCTTGTTGTTTGATTGTGGAATTGATTGTGTGATTCATGTTTGAGTCCAACAACCCTCCCATACTTTTAATGCATGGATCTAGTCTAACCATGTCAAATTTTAGTCCATACAAGCACAAATTGGAAACATTTCAACATTGGCCCCATTCACACTAATTATTCTATAAACTTTTTGTTTGATTGTGTGAGTCATTTTTGAGTCTTTAAATCCTCCCATGCCATAATTTCATGTGTCTAGTATAACCATGTCAAATTTTAGTCCATACAATCACAAACTAAAAAAATGTCAACTTTGGCCCCATCCACATGTCAGTTATAAACGGGTCAGTTACATGAGCAGACACGCCTTATTGTTGTCTTTTGATAGAATAAGAAAAGAGTATTTGATTTTATAATTGTTTTTTTGACTCATTCTTTATTTTGGAAACCCTCCCATACCGTCAATTCATGTGTGTTGTCCTAGCATGTCAAATTCCAATCCATAAAAGCACAAATTGAAAAAATTTCAGCATTGGCCCCATTCACATTAATTATTCTATAGGCTTGTTGTTTGATTGTAGAATTTTTTTTGTGAGTCATGTTTGAGTCCAAAAACCCTCCCATATCTTCAATGCATGCATCTAGTCTAACCATGTCAAATTTCATTCCATACACGCACAAATTGGAAAATTTTCAACATTGGTCCCATTCACATTAATTATTCTATAAGCTTGTTGTTTTATTTGTGGAATTGATTGTGTGAGTCATGTTTTAGTTTGGAAACCCTCCCATACCATCATTGTATATGTGTCTAGTCTAGCCATGTCAAATTTCAATCCATACAACAAAACAATCTAGGGAATACTTTTCGTTAGGGAATTATGACATTAATATATATAGGCACAACATCATAGAAACACAAAAGTTAGAGAGCTAACAAGGTCGCTAAGGGATAGGATTAGACCTAAGAGGATTTTTTTTCCACTTTATATTTCAAACATTAGTCCAACCGGTAAATTTGTTATGAGTTGGTGGTTTTGTAATAAGGATTAAATTTACATAAGGAATCGTAGGCTCAAATTTATCTAGATTGATAATGACATCCATTTCTAATGTTTGAATTGTCTTATTGATGGAGTAATTTTCCCTCTTCTTAAAATAATTCTCCAGAAAATATTTATCTTGACATTTCACGCGAATTTCCATAGAATATACTAACTAGATCCAAAAACCAATGACATAATAATTTTGAGGTAGGGAATACTCATCGCTATAGTGACGAAATTTTGTGGCAAAAGCGACAAAAATCCCTCCCAATTTAAAAAAAATAAAATATTTGTGGCAATTGCGATGAACTTGTGTGGAAATAGTGACGAAAAATCCCACCCAATTTTAAAAAAAAATGAAAATAATGGAAACGTGGAAAATGTTTGTGGAATAATCCACCCATATGTAGTAGTGTGTAGTGGAAGCATGGTGTGAATGTTAGAAATTTAGGGGCGAAGTAATGAAAAGAATGTGTGTTAAAAGTGTCAACAAATGTATAAATGAATACATTATGTGCATATTGGTTCTAGAGGTATGTAACCATTCTTCCAGGGAAGGAATTACATAAACCTCAGAGTATTCCAAAATTGGATAAAGTTCAAGAGTAACTAAAATATAGTGAAAAAGGATACCACTAGGGGAATTCCACGTTATTTGAGTCTGTTGTAACACTCATGAATTGTGATAACAATAAAGAGGAATGTTAAGTACATTCCAAAGGTGTTGAGTTCATTTCCAAAGTAAAATGGGCAGAGAAGTCAAAGAGACTGATACATGGAGGTGATTTCCAAATGAAGAACCATGAAGAAGAAAAAAATTATATGTTTGGTATAGAATGAAAAAGAGATGGTACCTAAAAAGAATCCATCTCAAGAAGAAAAGAACCATGGGTGAGTTTCCATGGCTTGGAAGTATCACTGAAAAGTATGATGACAATTAAAAGTAGTGTTAACTACTTCCAGTTAATTCTATGCAGTTGGAGATGAAGACATATGTGCATCATTATGGCATGATGGAAATTGACTATGCAAGTCAAGTTGAAACCTGATGGGGAAGGAAAGGAGAAATTAATGGTTCAAGCAACTACAAGAGATAATGTGTTCAGTCAAGGAAATGATGAATCTATTTAGTCCAATAAATAAATTGGTGTTAAATATCCAAAGTTAATCAGAGCATATGGATGGAATGTAATTTAGTCATGTATGAGTTGGATAAGAGGGATCTGGGTAATAGTGGAATGTTGAAGATTCAAATCATCCTAGTATTTGGCTGGAAATGTAAAAGTAGCCAAGAGTGATTGGGTTGGAAAAGTACTCAAGGCAGAACTAAGCATGTACAATGATTTCCACAAGAGTACAAAAGGATACAAGAACTCAATAAGAGTTGAGATAGTTAAGAACAACAATGAAAAAATGTATAGTAACAAAGAGGTTGTTGCAATTACTGTAAAAAGAATTATGTTATGGATTTTTGGAAAACCATACATTGAACATGAAAATGGAATGCATATGCATTTATGAGCATGTTAGTGATGGATTATTAGTGCATATAAATATGGTGTAATGAATGTATATTTGTTAATATCTATATAACAGGATGATGTCTAGAAGTAGTATATTGTTATATATACAATTATGGAAGTTGCTAATGATGGCTTTTGTTCCAGGAAAGAAATAACTATTGCATGGTTGGAAGTGTTGTTGATAAGGTTGCTACATACAGAAGACATCCATACAAAGGAAGCTCCTACTACTAACAACTAGACATGTAGCATTCAATTTATTTAATGGAAACCATGCAGGTATGAATTTTATCTATTTATATTGCATAATTGTTGAAGGGAAATTTAGTTAAGAATTTCCCCAACCATATTTTATTATATAAAATTACATTATTCCATTATTTGAATGAATTAATGGAAACAAGATACCACTAGCTGTGGTAAAGGCTGGAGGCCTGTAATAATTATAAAATATTCTTGGATTTTGAATGCATACATGTGATATAATAACAAATTATGAATTTTTTGGTTATGAGCTAATAACCAAAGCAATAAATGGTATGACCTTGTTATAGGAATGGATGCTAGTAAAGCTAGTCATGTATGAAACCATGGGATCGTTGGTTATGGAAAGGCTATGTACCACATAAATATCTAATGAAATTCCTACCTCTAAATAATGTTTGGAGTGCAACCTTTTTGCTAACACTAATGAGCACCACAAAATTATATTCTTGGTGTAGTGTTCAGGTTGAAAATGAAGGTATCCAAATAGTTGAGTAGGTAATAGAAAGTGTATGGAGAATGTGGAAAGGCATTCACCAGACTTTCCAATTTACCATGGTGAGATACATGACTTAGATATAGATAATTTTGAAGCCAATGCAAGGGTTCATTGAATAGTAGGCATGGATAAATCATGAAAGTGTGTAAGTCGTAGATTTGCACTTATACATGATAAAATTGTTATGCTTGAATGCATTCGTTGAATGTATTTTTGTGAATGCATGAATATATGTTATTTAATGGAAATGATTATGCTAATAGATGAAATGTTGTAATTATTACTAACTCGTGGGTTTGAGAATGTTCAGGGGTTGTTAGACATTGCAACTAGAAAATTTCAAGTCTAGTAGTCACACAAGCAATGACTACAAGAAAATTCTATTCAGGAAATAGAGTAATAAAAAATAATGATGTGGAAAGAATCAAAATCCTAATGGATGGAAATTCCTATGAAAATAATGATAATTCCATTCTACTTAATAAATGGTTTAATATCTATGATTGAATTGTAAAGTGTAGAAAATTCTGAAAATCACTTTGTGAGCCTTGTAAATATGAAAATAGAATTATATGGTACGTGAAATACTAATAATATACTTGGATGAATGAAAGATGAAAATATTGCAGAGAAAGGTGGTCTTCAGTATGGTTCCACTGAAATTCATAAGAAAGACTACATCCTAATATTGCAACAACCAAGCAATTATGAGATGGAATCTCATACAGGAAGAAACTTTGAATTTCCCTATGAAATATATTTGAATTTATACATGAAATTGATATGATATTGTCTCATGATGATTATATGTGTGTGATACATATGAGATGATGGTTATTGAAGATGGGATGCTTGGGAAGAATGGCTATGGTTGGGACATTTGAGCTTAAATTGTAGATCCTTGGAAAGATGGATCAATGAAGGACTATGTAGCAGTCAAAGGATTCCTAAGCCTGGAAGGGTGAGTGAAATGAGGAGACAACTCAAGAATTCCATAGTGAACATAATTATTTCCTGAAGTATCTCTATGGACTATAGAAAAATACTTCTAGTTAAAGTATGAATACATAATTTAGTTCTTTAAAATAATAGCACCAAGAAAATAACAAACTTCAATATCAAAGGCATGGAGCCTTTTGAATAATTTTCAAATTATAAATATATAATGCACTGAGGACAATGCATAATAAGTGGGAGAGGAATGTAATACCCTTGGTTGATCCCTGTTTGTAATTGTAGAAATATTATATAGGCTAGTGAGCCAAGATATTATAGGCGAGAGTGCCTGTGTGATTATTAGGCCAGAGATCCTAGATGCTAAATGCCAATGAGCCTATTATTGTAATATGTAAACACTCATATTATTAAAAAAATTAAATCATTGTTGCAAACTGACCCTGATGGGTATTCTATATGCACTAAATCCCTCAATTAAATTGTCAACCCGGGGTAAGTAAACTTAGAGTTGTGGCACTGTATGAGCCAAGGCAGAAAAGATAATGGAAGTATTGTCTATCTAAAGGGATGGTCTATCTAACGATCAATCTACTTAAGAAATGACTCTTTCATTTGTATCAATTAGAAAATCCTATTAATGATCTTGAACTATTTACCTTAAGCAGATTCAAACAATGGATTGATGGATTATTCCTAAAGAAGCAAATCATAACCTACTTTAAACAAATTAATCTATTCAACCTAATGAGAAACAACAAGTAGATTACTTTTGATCTTTTATCTTTAAGAAAATAAGCAAACAAACAACTAACCTATCAATACTATTTCAATAAGTAAACTCTATTCTTAAAACAAAACTCATAATCATTTCTATTTTGCAAAGGATAAATCTTAACCTACTTCATCAAAAGCATAATGATTCTATTTAGATTCTAATTAATCAAAACTATTCTTAATTTGCAATAACCATAAAAGAGAATTCAAAGATGATGATTATGTCTTCGGTGTCGAATAACATCACGATGGCATCTGACTATTAGTGATAGCTTAAGAGGGATTAATTCAATACTGACTTCTACAGAGAAATGGAAAGTGTGAATCAAGCAATCTAACGAAAGATTTTCCATCATAGAAGCAACATTAAGTATCCATGTGATATCTAAATTTCATGCATCAATCATCAATGATTAGAAAAACACTCTTATACTAATTCAAGAACACTCGTATGCTACTTCAAGCAAATTTACAGACTTATAAACTTATGACTAAAAATCTTAATTTGAATCAAATCTTCTATTAAAATTGCAATTCAAATCTATAACTGAGATTTGATAAATTAAATTGGACTAATCCTATCATTAAAACTTAGATTTCAAACTAGAATGATTTTAGAAACATAACCCTGAAATCTATTTTTATCCTAGCATACTAAAACAAGATTAATGAACCAAAGAGATCTATGAAAACATAACTGAACTGATAATTAAATCTAGCTTGACTACAACTAATAAAACTTGCAATTATTAATCCATCGAAGCTTGCAAAAGAAACTTTGTCTACACTAATCCTCTGTTTAAATACTACTCTATTTTAATTTGCAGAAACCAATTTAAAAATCCAATACATCATCTAAGTTAGTAGCCTGCAGGGAAATTACTAAGAAACAAGAAACACAGCATGACAAATAATTCAACAAATCATGTCATGTGTTGCTTCCTTTTCCCTTTTTCATGATAATCTTCCTTATTTTATGGAATTTGTTGTTCCCTTGGGCCCACTCTGCATCATTTGTTGCGCTTACTCCCCAAAAATGCCTGCTCCAACAATACCCTTTCTTCATCAATTATTCCATCTACATTTGTAATACCTTTAATTCTGGTGTACTCATTATGTAAGTTGTTTTGATATTTGGGAATCTCTTGGTACTAAATCAATAGATAAATCTATCTCCTTCTTGGGTGGAAATCCTAGTATTTCTTGGAATACATCTTCAAACTCTTGCAGTACTAAAAAACATTCAAGGCTTGGCCCTTTTATCTTTTTTGGCTCCTCCACATGGGCAGCATACAATTGACATTATTTCCTTAAACATCTCTTTAGTTGTAAGGATGAAATATCCCTTATAGAAATGGGTGTTGGAATTCCTATCACAAAGCTTTGCTTTTCTTCTCCATAAAGGCATCTAAATGTCTTGTTATGACAATTTAGGAAAACATTGTGCTTGTCCATCCAATCCATTCCAATTAGAATATCATAACATCCTAATGGGATGATATTCATATTAATAATTGTACTTACTCCATTAATATTTATTGGACAACTTCTAATAGCCTCTTTGATCCTTCTCTTGGAAAATTTCTAATAGCCTCTTTGATCCTTCTTTTGGTTCTTTTGGACAACATTGGATTGGTGGTCTTCCCCTTTTCCCCAAGGAATCGTCTCGCTTGGATTCAACTTTAGCAATTTGGTCTTATTGATTTTTTTCTAGGCTATTTCTGTTGAAAGGAGGTTTGAATCCCTTCCTCCTCTAATGAAATTTCTCCTTCTTCTTAATATCCTTCCAATATTTCTTCATGGATTCACTACCCTTTCCTTGCTCATGTAGGTACTTATCCTTCGTGATGGTCTCAGTAAAAGTCCTAGGATCATCATATTGAATCTTCTCTTTGTAAAATGAACGAAATCCTCTCAAAATCCTTTTTATGTTCACCTTCGCATCCCTTATAAACTCCACATACTTTATCAATCCAAAGAAATTGTTTTCATACTCTGCCATGGTCATGCTTCCTAGCCTGAATTCAAAAAATCCTTCATTTTCTTGTCATAGAAGTGCTTTGAAAGGCACTCCTTATGAAAACAGCTCTTGAATTGTTTCCAAATAATCATACTTTCATTAATGTTTTCCAATTGATTCAATTGATCCCGCCACATAGAAACGTTTCCATGCAAATGATATGTGGCAATTCTTGCTTCAAGATTAGGTGAGTAATTGTGCAATTGAAAATACTTCCTGATTCCAAGAAAGTAGAATTAAACATCATCTTCCCATTCTTATTCACCATCAAAGGATGGTGTCTTAATCTTCCTTAACTCTCCTTGAAAACTTCCCAATTCATGTCTTGTACTTCACTGCCTAACAATAGACACCTCTCAACTACTTATGGAATCTTCTGATCCGGATTTTTGAGCGGAACAAAATGAAAACATAGATTTATAATATTAAAATAGACACACGGTGAATAATAATAGAGATACAGTAAAAATTGACTTTTATTAAATAATAAATATGTTGAAACTGTAAAATGCAGACTGAAAACAAGCTTGCTAGAATGGTGGCATCCTATCTCTGAGAAGAGATGTGACGACTATGCTCATTCGCAATAATATGAATACAATGAGATCTAAAGGAATTTTTTAAAATAAACATGAACTCCAAAACCCTAGACATCCAAAAACCTAACCCTAGGAGATGAAGCGTCAAAAGTCATGTGGGCTTCGTTGGGGTAAGTTAGTACATCAACTTCCTGGGGTCGTAACTTTTGCATACGATCTCCATTTTGAGCACGAGATAGCTCATTGGAAAGATCCCGATGAGGATATTCATTTAGGGGGGTGAATTAAATCCTTTGGAAATCATTGAGGTTCCCAATCATGAAAAAACATCATTTAGGCCCTCAAAATGGCCCCGTAAATTTACTACCCAAAAAACTGCTAAAAATAGTAAATTGCCAAAAAAAAATGTTTTGAGCCAGTTGGATAGGTGGGTGACCATCGATATCCTCCTAGATCAATACTCCCCCCTTAGGAATAAATTATATCTATTTTGTTTATTTCCTCATTATTATGAGGAAATGTCTCCTGAATTTGGCCCGGGTGAGCCACTTGCCTTGGTGTAGGATTTGCCCTACTTTGACAACCCAATAAAGATAGATCCTCTTTTGGAAAGTGTCCTTGACCTGTCTCTCCATGATATGATCAGTGGATGCTTGTTCCATGTAGTCAAGGTTGATCTTTGTTGGTGACAACTGTTTTTTTATCTCTGAGGTGTCCAATAATGGTGGAAAATAGGGTCGAAGGAGGTCCACATTGAACATTGGGTGCAAGCCAAGGAAGCGGGGAATCTCGAGCTCAAAATCATTGTCACCCATAGCCTTGGTGATGGTATAGGGTCCATAATGGAGTGGATGAGGCTTTCGATGAGGCTCTCTAAGGAATTCTTTCTACAAGAGAAACCAAACTTTATCTCCCACCTGAAATTGGTGTGGCACCCGGGTGTTGATCATGGTGTTTCTTATACTTGGCATTGGAATTATATAAAATATCTTGGACATGTTTGTGGATGTGTTGGATCCTATAAATGAACCAAGTGGCTTTGTCAGCTTCTGTTGGATCATGCGATAAGTCTGTCTGGGTGGCCGCAAGGGGTAGTGCAACCTCCATGGGACCCAATGGTTGAAATCCCAACCCCACCTGAAAGGGAATGTGGTCAGTTGAGCTATGCATGGATCTATTGTAGTTGTGTTGAACATAGGGAAGACTCTCTTACCATGTGCGGGGGTTCTTGGAATTGTATATGCACAGAACATGCACGATCATCCAGTTGATGTCCTCAGTTTGGCCATCCATCTAGGGTGGAAGGCAGTGGATTTAGTTATCTTGGTGTCGAGAAGTGACCAAAGTCTCAACCAAAATGTGTTGAGGAACCGACTGTCCCAATATGATATAATGGCTTTTGAGATCCCAAAGTGTACCCACACTCATTCAAATAATATCTTAGCAGTGGCCTCTATTGTGATTCTCTTCTTGTAGGTGGCTAGAATCACCATCTTGGAAAATCAATCCACAACAAAAAAAACACAGTCATTTCCCCGCTTGGTGGACGAAAGGCCCTAAATGTAGTCTATTGATATGGATTCGCAGGGCCTGTTAGGAATAGATAGAGGAGTGTACATGCATTTTTTCTTAGTGGTTGGTTTGGCATTAACATAGGCAGTGCAGGAAAGGATATAATTTTTAAAATCCTATAGAAGTTTCGGCCAATAGAAATGTCACTACAACACTGCCATTGTCTTTTCCATGTCGAAGTGTCCTGCCAACCGACTGTAGTGGGATTCCCAAATCAGCTTCAGTCACTCGCTTGATGGAATGCAAAGATGGCCTAGATGGTACAACAACTCATCCTGAAGATGAAAATTATTGACAGTTTTGTTTGCGCCCAACGTCTAGTAGGTGTTGGCAAAGTCAGGATCTGTCTCATAGAGGTGGGTCCATCCATAGGTATCATGGTCGCACGAGTCTAGCACCATGGTGAGTGTCACGAATGGGGTTCAGCTGAGTAAATCAATGACTCGGTTATTACTTCCTATTTTATACTTGATGTTGAGGTGAAACTATTGTAAATATGTGGACCACTTATTATGGTGGTCATTTTGCAATTTTCCTTGTGTCTACATGAACTATAGTAGCATATGATCAGTGTGGATGATTGTCTCCTTCCTGAGAATGTAATTCCTCCACTGGTCATAGGCTTGCACAATGAAGTACATTTATTTTTCATAAGTGGGTTACTTACGAATGAAATCTGATAGTCTCTCACTATGATAGGCCACAGGGTGGCCATGTTTAGTGAGGATTGTGCCCACAACATAGTCTGAAGCATCTGTCTCAATATCAAAGGCTTGTTGCAGGTAAAGTAATGAAAGTACTGCGGTTGAGCACAAGCATTGCTTCAGATCATCGAAATCTTGTTGTTGGGACAAGATTCACACAATGTTTTCTTTACCACCACCCCCAGTTACTTAGTTGAGGTCCCATAAAATATGGGAGAATCCCAACACAAACCTGCAATAGAAATTGGCCAGGCCTGAGAAGCTTTGAAGCTCAGTGAGTGTGGTTGGGGTTAGCCAGTCATGGATGACTTGTATCTTGGCTGGATCCACATGAACACCATGCGCATCAACAATGTATCCTAGGTATTGGACCCTATCCATGTCAAAGGAGAATTTATCCAAGTTGGCATATATCTTGTGTTATCATAGAGTGTGCAAAACCTATTGAATATGTTGCAATTGTTACGCCCAAGTCTTTTTATATATAAGGATGCAATCCATATACACCACTAGAAAACAATTGGTGAAAGGCCGCAAGATATTGTCCATCATCCTCATGAAAGTTGTTGGGGAATTTTTCAGACCAAAGGGCATGACCATCCATTCAAAAAGACCTTATTTTGATGTGAAGGAAATCTTCCATACATTTGTCTTCTCTATTGGGACCTGATGGTAGCCAAACTTCAAATCAATCTTACTGAAGTATTTGGACCCCTAGATATGATCAAGGCGATCGTCGATTTGGGTAATCAGGTATCGGTTCTTGACCATGATTTTATTTAGGTCCTGGTAATCAATGTAGAGTCGCAAGGCCTCGTGTTTCTTCTGCACCAACGTGATTAGACTTCCACAAGGTGATGCATTGGAAAGAATGTTCCCCTTGTGGAGCATTTCTTAGATCTGACGCTTGATATCCTCATTTTCTAACAGAGAGCGGCGATATACTTTCCCATTGGGTAGCGGTATGTCGGGGTCATATCGATGGTATGCTTGACCTGACACTATACAGGTACCCTAATAGGTGATGAGAAGATTTCTTTCTATTCTTCCACATCCTTATCTGTTAGAAAAACAAGATCACGGAGAAATTAAATAAAAATGTGGAAATTAAACACAGAAGATACACAATATAATAGAGCCATAGATATACGTGGTTCACCTAGTGTGGGTTATGTCCACTAGAGAAATTTCTAGGTCCTTCCTTTATTATTATCCAAGAAATGAAGGGATACAACCTACATGCACACTTGTTGTAACGTATTCTTCTTTCTCTCACAGTCTCCTCTCTCAGAATACAATATTCACACCAATACATAGCCACAGTACATTTCCCTCATAAAAGAGGGATTCTTTCTAGGGAAAAAAATCCTAACATAACTTCTACCATCAGATCTATGACTTTTTAATGAACGGTCCATATTTACTATGAAATCACAATATAAATTTACAAGGAAATTTTTCCTTCGAGGGCTTATCCCTCAGCCCCCATTGGGCAACACTATCCCCCAAAACCCCGTCGAGGCCCCGCTTACCCCTGGACCCCGCAGGGAGGGTAAACCCCCCCTACACTCCCCCGCGTGGAGGAGTGTACATTATTCCAGGGTGTAAAGTCTTCATGGGGTATAAACACGGATGAAAACAAAAACCTCCGAATCAGGAAGATAATCAGGCTATACAACCAACATTATCCACTTTCTTCTGCTGCATGGAGAGGTCGACCACAGAGGCTATGGATGTGGCTGCAATATTTCACTCACTTTGAAAGGAAATCATGAAGAATAAGTATTCCCAGTCTGATAAATGACCTTCCTGCATTTCTTGGTAGAGATCAAGGAAATAGCACTAGGTGGGACTACCTAGGGTATCTTGTACAATTTCCTATTCAAAGTAATAATAACACTATGAGGCCTAGACTCATATAAAGCATGGTGTTTCAATAGATAAGTTTGGCCCAAAATAAAATCACAAACTTCAAGGGGAGAAACATCAAACAATACCTCATCTTTGAATGGATTTATTTCATACAAAAGGCCACACTTTTGGCTGACGCAAAGATCGCTTCCTTCGTGGAGTCATTCGATGGTGTAGGCCTGCAGGTGACGTGTTTTTTGGAGAGCTAGTCATTTGGTGGCCTCTACTGAGATGAGGTTATTTTGGATACCACTATAAATGATGAAGTGCAGAGGAGTTCCTTTCACTCACATCTTTGAATGAAAGAGGCGCTCACCTTCCTCTATCTCATCACGTTCATTGGGTTGGATATTGGTGGTGTTATCACTCCAAGAAAATCCTTAGGGTTGTAGGCTAAGGATGCTTGGTAACTTAAGAAATCACTAACAATCAAGTGTTTGGAATAATAAGATAACTGAGAAGGCTTAGCAAAAAGACAACATGTCATACCTCTAAATAAAAAGTTCTTCAAGAAACTAGATATCAGTTATAGAAAGTATCAAGGTATGAAGAAAAACATTCAAGATAACCAAGTACAAATCTGTAGGGTTATACAAGAATATAAAGGAGATCTAATTCATATCCATGAGCTATATCAGAAGATGACAGTTTTGAACAACTAAACTGAATAGAATTAAATATTGAGTAATGGAAAATATGGACAGACTGATATATATAATGACCAAAGAAAACTCTCATTCATATGCAAAGATAGTGTCAAAGTACATAGCCAAAAATGTATCCAGAATTGACCCTCTAGTGCTCCAAATGTCTTTGGCTTTATAGCCTTACAAGATGAAATCTAGATCCTTGAAAGATGGATCAGATTTACTAAAAATAGTCAAATCAAAATAGATACAACAAGTGTAGGATGAG
>JASDQU010100463.1:112299-133316 GCA_032191745.1 Picea mariana | reverse complement strand
CTTGGCCCACTTTCCTTATTTTAGGGTTAACCCACTTCTAATTTCTCCATTAAATTTATTATTCAAATAATTTATTTTGTATTCACTTTGAATTATAATACACTCATCACTTCACTTTATTATTTACCTTTTAAAATCTCTTAAACCACTTTGACTACTTTGACCTTTTGGGGCTTCTAGATGACATATGAAGGCCCTCCAACTTCGTAAGGCCATAACTCTCAAATCGTGAGGAGTTATGTGACATTTCACATACCAATAGAAATGGAATGACATGTACTATCCATATAGAATAGTATTACCTTCAAATATAGAAAAAATAATATCGTTATCCATCAAATAAACTTGGGTCCATTACCCAAACATGGGTTCTCCAACTTAACATGGTCATAACTCTCTAACTGTGAGGAGTTATGTGGCGTTATACATGCCACTGGAAATGGAATGACAAGAAATATTCATCTAGGATAGTTTCCCTGAAAAATCCACTGTCCTTCATCTCATTATTCCACAATTAAGCATGGGTTCTCTTACTTCGCAAAGCATCTTCCCATGAGGGTTTTCACCATAAGGGGACCACTTTGGAGTTCATCCATATTTAATTCTTATAAACCATGAAAAAAAAATAATGAGTCATATTTACATCAAACAATATTGGGTCCATTACCTAAACCTTTGTACTACGGGGCTTTCTTCAAGGGTTGACATCAATGACAACCAACCTTAATCAACAAGATCTTCCCACAATGTACCTTGTTTTCTTAACATTGCCTTGTGTTAGAGGGAATAATATTTCACTGCTTCCTCCACTTAGATGATATTATTTTCACTTTAATTCCATTGAGAACCTTTATTTGTAGGAGCGGATCTCTTGTAGTGGATTCCCAAGCCTTCATGGTTGCACCTAGACTCATACCTTAACATTATTCAATCTTGACCTTTGATCTTATTATGAAATATTATTTTCCTAGAACTATTTCCTTGAGTACCTCTACCTATATTTAACCAAAGTTTAACTTTATCGCTTATTATGAAAACCATCTCTGTACACTTCCATGGTCTCATCTCCATGCATACCCATTACTCTTGCTTTATCATGAAAAATGGTTGATCTCTTTCTTACTCAACATTCCCAATTCATATGCATATTTTTCATCTTGAAGTCTTTTACAAATCAAATTTCCATTGAAATTCTTCTATTTTACTAACTGAGTATAGTCATGTTCAACTAGTAGCTTCCTCAAGAAATCATTCCACATTTTGAAGAACTAACCATGCATTGTTACTCATACCTAAATTTACCACTTCGCTAAAGAATTTTTTCTCTAAATTATCATCAACCTTAATATCTTCTTGAAATACCTTTATTATATAATATAACGATTCTAAAAATATTGGTTAAAGCTAGCATACAACAACAATTGTTTGTTAAAACCACAATACACCATTCTAGTAACATATGTACAATTATCCCCCTTCATGGTTACTTTAATTATTATTTTTGACTTCCAACAAATTATGTTTCTCATCTCTCAATTTGGAGTGATTACATAGACTTCGCAGTCAAATACCTTTCCAATTACTACTTTCGTTCCCAATTTTGAGTTTTGAACATAAAGTTATAGTCATTTGATTATTACCCAAAATTCCTTATGTTCACCTTTCAACCATGTGCAATGCCTATACATTTTTTCATATGTTCCTTTCGCAATTTCACAGGATCTCAATTGGGTTCCTTCATAATAATACTTTGAACATTCTGGCCAAGTTTCATCTTCATCTGTGCTCCAATATGCTAGATATAGCCGACTGAAGTTTCAGGCCAAATTACATTTTTAGCCTTGAATGTTATAGGTGCCTTCTATGCTCTCGTGTGCATTTTTGTGTCCCCATATTTATATTTTGAGTCATTCGTTGTCTTATATGGATAAATATATTTCCCTAGACTACTCATGTGCCTCAATATGATTCTATAGTAGAGCGTTATGGTCCTTGGAAGTTAAGTGGGTCTTAAAAATTTACCCTCCACTGTTTGGGTTGTAATTCTCTCATAAAATCTCTGTTTGACAAATGGTCTACACCACTAGAAAGCTCTTTTTGAGCTCTGTCATTTTAGCTATAGAGAAAAAATGTACCTTGGTGAATTATTTTACTATGTTTTATAGTAGCTAAAAAAACTGTTTAGGGACTCAAAAATGCCCTGCAAAAAGATGACCTCGAAAACACCAAAAAATTCCACAATTGTTTTTATTAATTTATGCTAATTTTATCCACCTTATGTTGATGTGACACCCAATTCTACTTGGTGTTATTTGTGGAGACTGATTATCTTCCTGAATCATAGGTTTGTTTTAGCCGTGCTTGGACCCCATTCCCTAACGGGGGGTGTGAGGGGGCTTTTCCCCCCACAACTGTTGCCAGGCGGGTCCAGGTGGATTCGGGGGCAGCACCCCTGAAGTGAAATGTTGGGAAATTTTTCCTTGTAAAATATTTTAATTTAGTATTCAATATAGACCATTCATTATAAGGTCACATATCTGACGGTAGAAGTTATTTTAGGGTTTTTTTTCCCTAGAAGGAAACCCTCTCTTATGAGGGAATTGTATTGCAGTTGTGTATGTGTGTGATTATTGTATTATGAGAGATGAAAATATGAGAGGAAGAAGAGGAAGTTATCAGGGTTGATTTCTAGGTTGTATCCCTTCATTTTGTTGGAAATTTATCTGGTGGATTTAGCCCACACTCAGTGAATCATGTATATCTGTGTCTTTATTGTATTGTGTATCTTCTGTGTTTTATTTCCACATTTATTTTATTTATTACTCTGCGATCCTATTTTTCTAACAATTGGCATCAAAGAGAAAGGTAACTCGCAGGAAAAGAGGGTTCCTGGTTCAAGTGAGAGCAATGATAGAAGATGGAAAGTTTAGGGTCAATAAATTTAACTGCCAAAAGTACTAGTTATGGAAGATTATTTATATTACAAGGATTTATTCCTACCATTGGGAAGAATAGAAAAGAAGACGATGGCCATGAAGGATGAAGAATGGGAGGTTCTCAATAGAAAGGCATTGGGAACGATACAAATGAGCTTGTCAACGCCAATGGCTTTCAATATTTCAAAAGAAAAGACAACAAAGGAACTGATGGATGCATTGGATAAAATGTGTGTAAAACCATCAATGCCTAATAAGGTATTTCTAATGAAGTGATTATTTAATATGAATATTTCAGAAAGTGGGTTTGTTGCAGATTATTTAAATGAATTTAATGTGGTTACTATTCAGCTAAGTTCTATAAAAGTGGACTTTGATGATGAAGTTAGGGATCTTCTAATCTTGTACTCATTTCCAGAAAGTTAGACTAGCTTGGTCATGGCTATAATTAACACTGTATTTGGTTCAAACACTCTAAAATTTGATGATGTTGTTGGTGTTATCCTTAGGGAGGAAACACGATGGAAAATCACATGTGAGACATCAGGTGATGTGTTAAACATGGAGAAAAGGGGAAGAAAAAAGTATAGATGAAAGGGCTTAGGGAATTGCGGGAATTCTAGGAAGGGAAGATCCAAATCAAGACTAGGAAAAATAGAGTGTTGGAATTGTGGAAAGAAAGGAAATATGAAGAAAGACTGCAGAGCTCTAAATAATCAAAGAGATGGACATTAGGTGTTAAGAACCAAATATTAATATAGCATTAGGGATGATTTTAAGGATGGATTTTTTTTTAAAATGTAGAAACCTTGGCGAATCTTATTAATCCTTCATATGCCAACTATAAATGTTTGGCGATATTTTTGTAAAAATATTCAAATTTATAAAGATTTTATATAGTTTTTTTAAAATGTTGGCGATTTTTAAGGTAAAATAATTTTATCCTATAAAATTTGGGCGAATCATTTTTAAAATAGCAAATCTCGTTTTTGGAAAAACCATGGAAAATTAGCCCATGAGCGAAATTTAGCCCCTAAAATCATCCATGTATAGCATAAAAAATCCTCAGAAAAAGTACTCAATGCCTTGAAAAAGAGATAATTTCAGATAATAAGCCTCTTTGAGGGGAAAACCTCCTTTTAACCCACTTAAATGTTCAAGTACAAGATGATTCAAAATGAAAATGCCTCCTTGGTATATATAGGAGACTAGGAGGTATAATTACAACTAATGGCCTAAAGCTGACATAAATAAAATAACATTACTAATATAATATGCCCCAATTAAGGGGTAATGAGCCAATATTAGGGCTTAACATCAGGAGAAAAATCAGGAAGAAAATGTAATAGGTGACGTGTTACAAGATGCTTTGATTGTTTATGTAGATAAAATTTCTGATTCTTGGGTAGTAGATTCAGGGGCTTCATTTCATGCCACACCCCATAGGAAAGATTTTCTAGATTATGTTCAAGGTTATTTTGGACAGGTTCATTTGGGCGATGATGCACCATGCAAAATTGTTGGAATGAGAAAGGTACAAATAAAGAAAAAGAATGGAAACCAATGGTTTTTGAAAGAGCTAATACATATTCCAAATCTAAGGAAAACTATAATTTCAATAGGGAAGTTGGAAAGTGAAGGTTGTATATCCATATTTACAGATAAGGCATGGAAGGTCACCAAAGGATCACTGGTGATAGCAAAAGGAGAGAAGGTAGCTACATTGTATTTATGTATTGGTAATATTGATTCTTCTATCTCTTTATCTTCTATAGGAGTGGATACAACTCTTTGGAATCATAGGCTTGGACACATGAGTGATAAGTGGATGAATATACTTCCAAAAATTAATTTGCTGCTAGATCTTAAACAAATTGATTTGGATTTCTATGATCACTGTGTTAATGGAAAACATAAGAGAGACAAAATTCTCAGAGTTGGAATAAGAGTGAAAGGTTAGAGCTTGTGCATACAGATGTATGGGGACCAATCCAGATATAATTTCTTGGTGTTTCTCATTATTATGTTACTTTTATTGATCATGCAAGTAGAAAAAATTTGGTTTATTGCATTCGACAAAAATCTGATGTTTTTGACACTTATAAGAAATGGAAATATTTGGTTGATAATGATATAGGAAAAAGGTTGAAGTGTCTCAGATCAAACAATGGAGGTGAATATTGCAGCAAGGAGTTTGATGATTACTTTTTATACCATGGGATTCATAGATAGAAGATAGTTCTAGGAAAACCACAAGAAACTGGTGTGTCAGAAAGGATGAACAGGATAATCATGGAACGTGCAAGGAGTATGAGATTGCATGCAGGGTTACCCTTACAGTTTTGGGCAGATGTTGTAGATATTGTTGTTTACTTGATAAACAGAGGACCTTGAAGCATTTGTCCATATTGATAAATAAAATAGAAAAAAGCTTGAGGAAAAATTCAAGAAGTGTACCTTTATTGGATACGGTGTTAATGATTTTGGTTATCTCTTATGGGATTATGAAAATAGAAAAATCATTAGGAGTAGATATTTCATATTCAATAAGAAGGTCATGTACAAATATCAGTTGCATGGAAAGAAACAGGAAAAAGAAAAACAAGAATACACAATGCTTGATGAGATCACTGAAAAAGAATTTTCAAAGGTACCAAAAAATCAAAATGTACAACAATAGGAGCAACATATGCCTCAAAATCTTGAAATTTTGGTTAGAAGATTTACCAGGTTAAGTAGACCCCCTGAACGATACTCTCTGTCATTGTATTATTTATTGTTGATTGATTCTAGTGAACCAGAATGTTATGAAGAGGCAATATAGGTAGACACTAAAAATAAGTGGGACAAAGGAATGAAAGAGGAAATGGATTCCTTGGTAAATAAACAAACTTGGGACTTGGTTCAGTTTCCTTAAGGAAAAAAATAATTACAAAATAAATGGGTTTAAAGGTTGAAGAAAGAAGATGGAGGAAAAAAGAAGCACAAGTCTAGACTTGTTGTAAAGGGGTTTGCACAAAAGAAAGGTATAGATTTTGATGAAATATTTTCTCTTGTTTTTAAGATGACTTCAATTAGGACTATGTTAAGTCTTGTGGTGGTAGAATATTTGCATCTTGAACAGTTATATGTAAAAACAACTTTTCTCCATGGGGATTTGGAGGAAGAGATTTATATGCAAGAACCACAAGGGTATGAGGTCAAAGGGAAGGAGGATTTGGTATGCAGGTTGAAGAAGAACTTGTATGGCCTAAAGCAAGCTCCAAGGGAGTGGTATTTGAAGTTTGACATGTTTATGACATAATGAGGTTATAGTAGATATCATTCTAATCACCGTGTTTATTTTAAAAGGATAGAAAATGGAAGCTATATTATCTTGATATTATATGTAGATGACATTATTGTTGCAAGGTATAGTATGCAATATATAAATGTGATCAAGAAGAAATTAGCCAATTCATTTGTGATGAAGGGTTTGGGTGCTGCAAAGAAATTTTTTGGTATCAGAATAACGAGAGACAAGAAAAATCACAAATTGACATTATCTCAGGGTGAGTACATAGAAAAGGTGTTGGAGAGGTTTATAATGCATAATGAAAAACCAATTAGTAAACCTTTGTCCATCCATTTCAAATTAACTAAGGAAATTTGTCCCAAGACACAGGAGGAGATAAAATACATGATGAAGGTCCCTTATTCATCAACAGTTGGCATCTTTATGTATGTGATGGTTTACACAAGACCAGATATTGCACATGCAGTGGGAGTTGTGAGAAGGTATATGAACAATCCTGGTAAAGAGCATTGGGAGGAAGTAAAGTGAATTCTTAGGTATTTGAGAGGTACTTATAATCATGCATTATGTTTTGGAGGTTCAAAATTTTTTCTATAGGGATATTTTGATTCAGATATGGTAGGTGATAGCATGAGGAGCACCAAAAGGTATGTTTTTACTGTAGGTGGAACAAAAGTAATTTGTATTTAAAAATTACAAAAGGTTGTTGTACTTTCAATAAAATAAGCTAAGTATGTTGCTGCTACAGAGGCTAGTAAAGAAAATATTTGGTTACAGAGGTTTATGGAGGAATTGGGAAAGAAGCAGGAGAATAACAGGTTGTACTATGATAGTTAGAGTTCCATTCATCTTGAAAAGAACTTAGTATTCCATTTAAATACTAAGAATATAAATTTAGATACCATTCCATATGATCCGTTTTGGAATATGGGCATTTGAAGTTGGAAAAGATACATACTAGCTAGAATCCTACAGACATGTTAACAAAAGGAGTAATCATGGAGAAACTAATTTCCTTCTTATTTTTAGTTGGTATTCAAGCATTAAGGTGAAGATGAGAAATTTTCTAGGACTAAGGTGGAGTATAATCCAACTAGTACAACAACAATGGAGTTGTTGTGATCAGTCTGCAAGTGGGAGACTGTTGGTTGTGGAGCTTGATTATCTTCCTAATTCAGAGGTTTGTTTTAGTCATGCTTGGACCCCATTCCCTAATAGGGGGTTTGGGGGGGATTTTCCCCACACAAATTTCTCCAGAAGGGTCTAAGGGGGGGTGATGGCAATTTTTTTATCCCCCCCTGGAGGGGGATTTAGGGGCAGTGGCCCCGAAGTGAAATATTAGGAAAAATTGCCTTGTAAAATATTGTAATTCCATATTCAATCTAGAACTTTAATTATAAGGTCGTTGATCTGATGGTAGAAGTTATTTTAGGGTTTTTTTCCCTAGAAGAAAACCCTCTCTTATGATGGAATTGTATTACAACTGTGTATGTGTGTGATTATTGTATTATGAGAGAGGAGATTGTGAGAGGAAGAAGAGGAAGTTACAACATTTGAGTTGTAGGTTGTATCCCTTCATTTTTTTGGATAATCAAAGGAAGGACTTGGTAATTTCTTTGGTGGACGTATCCCACACTGGGCGAACCATGTATATCTGTGTCTCTATTGTTTTGTGTATCTTCTGTGTTTTATTTCCGCATTTGTTTTATTTTATTTCTCCACGATCCTTTTTTATAACACTTGGGACATCTAAAATGATTCCATGTCATATTCGGATCACTCTTTCCCTGACCCATCAACCTCTTATATAATTATTCCTTTTCTTTATTTCCTTTCCCTACACTAGCGCATACTTATCTTTTATATTTCGGGCCCCATCGGTTCTTTCCTATCATGTGGTGCCTTCATATTAGGTCGCGGTGATGGAAGGAACCCATTCCACACCCATATACCTTGGATCCTAGAGTTTAAATCTATTATAATCCAACAGTTTTCATTTGATGAGCACCGACGGGGATTGACGATCCATGCCACATTGCCCTCACCCCCCTTCCTTCCCCATTGAATGTTAACACCACAGGGAGGGGCATAAAAACTTAACCAAGTTTAGGTTCAGAGTGATGTGTTTAAAATACATGCATTTAGGCTCCCCTTCCTTGGGTAATCCTAATCCCNCTACGACACCCACCACTTGTGCCACCATGCCACCATGTACCTATAACCATGTCAATAAACATAATTTGACACATGGCCCCATGTCATGCTTACGTTAACATATAGAAAAATACCGAGTTTTTTCCCAATTTCTCCAATTTTCAAAATTTTCAAAAATGCCCAATTCATAGTTATCTTCAATGTCATCATTGAATATTTGTATTAGATTCATATAATCAAAATTTTCCTTATGAATCCATATTCATCATCTGCATACTAAATTCGATATCATTCCCATCTACCCAATTTCGCCTCCTTTTGAAATTCCTTTTGGGTCGCCATTGAAGCTTTGATAATACGCTTCATGTGGCCAATTTCAGCCATGTAACAACACTTTTTACCCCAAAACCTGTAATTCAAATCATGCATATCAAATTATTCATGCAATTAACTATAAAATTTGGTCTTTTCCCCTATTTCACCCCAAATTCACCATGGTTCTCTATAAACAAGAAAACCGACTAATTTGCAGGCCTGAATTCACCCAATTTGCGATTTAATTTGGAGATTTTAATTCATGGGCTTGATTCTACCAACTACCCATGAAATTTCCTCCAATTTCACTGTAATAATTTTGTTGAACAATTTGTAGACGTACTTTTCCTGACATTCCGTCAAATAGTTTGCATGCTTACTCGAAAAACCTCAGTTATGTACTCTTTAAATTGGGTTGATACAGTCTCAGTGTTGAAAAATGGGCTCTGATACCACTTTGTAGCATCCCCAGGCCCCTACTGGGAAATGGCTCCTGAAAATTATGAACTTTGATACTAAATTAATTAACTAAAATGCTCTGCAAATGCACATATTAAAGCAGAATAACAACAATTATATAGATACAACATGTATAGGAAAAACCATGAGAAAAACTGCATAAATATTAACACAACACATAAATTAACACACTTTAGACACTTATATTTGGTAAAAATAACACCAATTGCATGCAAACCTTCCACGTTCCTCCTAGCCTTAAATTGTACTGCTCATAAGCTTTCAGTAGTGGGTCACCCCCGAGCTGGGGATAAAACTCCACCTAGGAAAGAAAATCCTAAACAGGATAAGGTCTGTGAGACAACATAAAATTAGACTCATGTGCCAACTCAAAACTAATAGCCTATAATATCTCATTCCCCACCTGCATTTCCCACCCCAGGAAGTCTTCCCCTTCTCTACTCAACATTCTTTCGGTTGCCCCACTTCCCTTCCGGGGCTTTAGCAACATGTCAGACAAGAAGTCTCAGAGCCCTGTAGCTACAGGTTGGCACCTTGGGAAATCCATTCCCAACAATTCATTCACATAGAGGGAATGTTCACAGGCCTGACAACCTGCTTCTTCAATGCCCTACGGGCCTGAAAACCCGTCTCTTCAATCTAGATCCAAATCTTTCCCAAGTACAGATACATCTACTAGCATCATCTAGGTATGGATGAAAATATTATGGAGGTTGTGAGGTCTCAATTATAATCAAATGATTAATCCATGAATCATATCAAAAAGATGGGGAAAATTACTAAATCCCCCAAATATATATGCATGTTCCCTTTATGACACATGGCACTCAAGGAACCCCCTTGTCCCCACTTTAGAAACTTAGGATATATTCATATCCATAACTTTATATTTAAGGAATATTAATATAATATTCCATTGGGATTAAACCCCCTTAGCTTATCACTTTTCCTAGACTCTTAGCCACCCCTTTTCCCTTTCTAGTGGATTTTATCCCCCCATCTATTTTGTTGGGTCGGTCTGCAGCAGTGATGTACTTTATTAATAATATGATTGTTTACATATTACAATAATAGGATGATTTTCCTATAACATCTAGGCTATCTAGCCTAATAATCACACAAACACTCTAGCCTATAATATCCTGGCTCACTAGCCTATAAAACATTTGTACAATTACAACCATTGATCAACCAGGGGTATTACGTATTGCAAGACCATGTATTCATCTCTTCTCCTTTCAAGGATTGTTGTGAACAAAAGTCTGAATGTGATAAAAAACTGGAAGAACATGTATATTACAATAGTGAGGATGAAAAATATTTTCTCGTTGATGAAAAAATAAGTTCTAAACAACTAATTGATGAACCTTCGGTGCAAATAGTTTGATAATGAGTTTTCCCGTGGGAAAAATATTTTTTACGAGTGTGAGTTACAAGAAGATTCTCTTAAAATTCCATAAATCCCTCATGGAGAAGACATTCATGAAATGTTTAGCTATCAACATGATGAATATCTCATTGTTTTGCATACATGCCAAGATCAACTTGTCAGTAGAGAACATACACATTCATCTTTTGAAGATAGTGATATCCCAATTTATGACTCATATGGAGATGTTGATAATGAATTACATTATTAAAGGTTGATTTCTATTTATGAAAAAAAAATCAGTTTATTGTTAAGGAGGAGCATATTTCTCAAGCATTATCCTACAATTATCTTCCTTCATTTGATGATTATGATGAAGCTAATGTTAAATTTTATGAGCATCAAGTAGTGTTATTTTTAGCAAACATGAATCATCCATTTCATGAAATTAATAAGACAACATATGACGACTATCAAATGGAGTTTGAGAAAGATATTGAAAAAATTTATCAAGAGAAAAATTTAGTTGAAATTCCTAGAATAAATGAAAGCATCTTGCATATTCCTCCTATTTATTTCTCAGATTCTCAGAAGGAGAAAACTGAAATCATCAATGAAGCAGTGAAATAAGATAAGCTATCCAAAGTGGCATCTTAAAAAATGTTCATTAGTGCACTAGTTTATGATAATAATGAAGACTCTAATGAAGAATTTCAAACAGATTTATTGTTTTCATTTGTTCTTGAAGATATGGAGCTTGATGATCTTGAACAAAAATCACATGGAATTGCACATGTGGAGCAACCTTACCTCATCAATGGAACATAGATCCTTGAAAATTACTTTATATTTTTGAACCAATATTATAGTCTTATGGATGATCAGATGGTCATTTTTTATCAGTTGGAAGATCCAGTTGCAGTTTGTTTAGAATCATCAAGTGGAGTTAAATTGTCAATATTCATATGCTATAAGTATGTGTATAAATTGCATGGTAATTTTTCCATCACTCCCCTGTTGCAATTATTATTCTTGTTTTTCTTAGTTATTTGCAATAAGAGACTTTATAATTTAATTAATGAAATTCTCACTTGGTATCATTGCTATTTTTATTATACATAACCAAGTTAAGTTCACTTGGATTAAGTAGGAAGCTTGTATATAAATAAATTTCTAGTTTGATGTACCATTTCAGTTTTTAGTAGAATGATTTATTTCAATCTTACAATAGTTGTTTTCAATTTTTGTACAGGTTTTAGGTATCAACACAAAATAAGGATCATTTTGATAGGAGAGACAAAACAAACAAATATGGTCCATGAAGATGTGCTTAGATTTCCTGTAATTGGGAAATTCTTAAAGAATTTTATTTATCAAATTTTCACTCATTTTTATCATTGTAGATATCGGTTTGGTTTTGATTGACATTGGAATTTTATTTTATTTTTTAATCCATGTGGGGTTAAAAACTCATTTTAAGAATTACAACCCAATGATGGTAGGTTTCTTTTCTTTTCTTAGTTATTAAATTTCATCAAACTCATAGCAATTTTCAGTTGAAGAATATAATTTGTCTTATTTGTGATTAATTATAAGTTTGACTTGATATTCTTTCAAAGCTAGTTTTAGTTTGTTTATTTTGAATAAATGAAGCTAAGCATTTATATCTTACATGAATATTTATGGAATTAATAAATATAATCAATGAAATAAAAACTTAAACATGTTATTTTACAAGTTTAGTAATTTTTTTTATTCATTTCTTTATTTTAATTGAAAAAGTATGTTTAGGGTAATATTTTGAAAAATATGTCTCTTTGGAGACATCCGAAAAATTGGAACGATACAGAGAAGATTAGTATGGCCCCTGTGAAAGGATGACATGCACAAATCAAGAAATGGTCCAATTTGTTTGGAGGACAAATCCCTCGAGTTTGGATAATGGAGGCACCAAAAATTAATGGAATGGGTCGAGCGAGTACAATGGTATTGTCTGCCCAGGGGTTATCTCTCCTACTGGGCTTGGGATGACACTATTTCTTATTAGTGCTCCACCACCCTACATGCTCTGAGAATGAGACCAGTGCGCAATGGGTTTTCCTCACAGTATTTCAGCGAACCCTTTGGTCTCTTGGCTTAGACATGCTGAGGGAGAGGGGAAAGCTGAGGCGAGGACCAACATGGTACAAATTCATTGCCTGACAGAGACATTTGCAACAGATGGAAAGAACCCTATCCATAGCCAGGACTTAACGTTTGGCGAATACAAGGACACCACCTATGGATTATGTCGAGGAGGTGATTCCAAAGGAAACCATCCAGGTTCCACTAGAATCCCTCCTCTTCGCAGTTTCGGATGACTTGCAATTCCCCAGCCTCAACACAGTGAGTAAAAGCACCCAGGCTGCCATGGAACGTGCCACCTGCATAGTGGAGGAGGAAGTCCCAAGGGAATTCCTACACATGGACTCAAATTTTACAACCCACAATAATGGAGATAAAATTGGGGACGAGGAACAGGTGATCAAGGTGATGGACATTGTCACTACGCAAAAGGAGCACCCATTCTGGGCATCTCCACCACTCACTGCAATCCTAGATTTCTGCCCTGCTACGCCACCTCTCTTCATCCCAAAGAATCTAGATCTCATCTTCGACCTCGTGAGCCAAATGGTAGACCAAATCCACTGAGACACCCTCATGAGTCAACGGATCGATATGCTATTTGATGCATTCTCAAATGAACTGACAAATCAACATTGAAAGACTTGTGTGAAGCCTTTTGTGATCCAACCCAGGGACGTCCCTCTTACCAGATCTCCGGAGGACATACGCCCAGGTGCTAATGATTAATGTTTGGTTCTTTTCAATGGGTACTTTGTACAATTCCTACCCATCTCTCTGTACTGGGAAGCTATAGATTTAAATTTCTATTTTCCTTTTTCAGTTTCATGCTTGTCTTAGGTTCCTAAAACATCTCTGCAAGAACCAAAATCTTCCACTTGTTGTGGTTTCCATTTGGCAGGGTAGATGGCGGATAACGTTTTTGACTAAAAGTATAACAGTCTTCCACATGTTCCGATTTCTGCTAATTTGGAGGAATAGGTGGTAGACTGTCGACATGTGGCTTTTTTGTATTATAACAACACAGTAATAGGAAATACTTTTTTATTTACAAAAAATGATATTTTGAAAAATATTCTTTGATACTAGACTATAGTTGATTAAGTTTTCTCAAGGTTAAACCCTAATCATAAAAATTCAAACATATAAATTCTACCTATAGGAGAAGGTATAGTTATAATTGAAAGAAAATCAATCTCAGTGTATATTTATAAGTGTATGCAGTCCAACTTTATTTTATATCAAAAACATATATCATCCCTAGTGTTATTTAACACATTGATTACCCCCACTTCAAAGAGATTAAAGTAAAAGTTTAAAAACAGATGGTGAAAAGAAATTCATTAATGATTGCCCCCATCTTGACCAAAAGGAGATGATGAAAGGAAATTCAGAAATGATTGCCCTCATCTCAAATAAATGAAATTATAAATTGAAGTGGTGAAAGGAAATCAAGTTGGGGTATGCAGAAAGTAAAGACAATATTAGTTAGAAATATAGTGCTTGAGATAAATTTAAACTGGTTAGTTTAGAAAATTCTTGAGTAAATTTTAATAAGGAAATATTTATTAACCTTTCTTGAAATTCTTATTCAATCATGTACCTGTTTTGACTATTGACATACTTATCACTTATTATATAATATTTATTATAAAAGAAAGGATTTAGTTTTATATGTTTTTACATAAGTAATTAGTTTTAGAGAATAATGACTACATTGCCAAATAATAAAGGAAATTGGTATGCATGTTCTTCCATGCCTCACAGGGAGACACAATCCCAAGATGGAGCCTAATGTTGTAACATAAGTTTAAATTCAAAATAAAAATTCAAAATTTCATCTTTTATTTGAATAAATTTTAAAAATAGTTCAATTTTGGATAGTGTTAGAATTAATTTTTAATTTTTATGATTTATTTGAATTTAAATTTAGTTCATATGGATTATAGGTTTATTCATGATCCTGCAATCGAATCATCAACTTCTATCCCATCTTCAAATGAAAAGATTAGATAGATTTCAAAATCCCATGTCAGAGAAAATCATGCACCCAAGATTAACAACCTGGATTATTTACACGTAGATCAATGGTTCCTTTCGATTTTGTGGAATTCCTCATCGGAGTCCTTAACCCCTCAATCACTATGAAACATGCTCACTGATGGATAGCATGGATTGTCTTTCAATTTATTTGATGGATGATTAACATTAAATCTCAAAGCTTTGGCAAATAAGATCGATCAATGGTTTAGATTCACTCACGGGTTCAACAATCACCTTATCGATCAGTGGTAGAGATCCAATATTGCACTCTTTAGTCATACTTCTACATTCAACTACAGCTCCAAATTGGGTACTCCATTGAACTTCCTATATTTTATCTCAGACTTATATCAAAAGAGACTGATCAATGGTCCATATGTATTTTCATATCCCAATATGTTCTCCTTTCATATGAAATGTCAATGTGCCAGAGCAATATTTCAAGGGCCAAACAATAAATGCCACGTGTACAAATCAAATCCACTGATGACAAAGCAAATTACATAAAAATTGAGTGACACATGTTAGACATGTATCAGCCACCTCATCACCAACATGGACCAATGAGGAATGGACACGTGTTGAGATTGACATTAGCATGACGTTGTCAAGGCCTTAGATAATTTTGGTTTGTGCACATGAGATCAACGGATCTTATTCACTCTCATGGATCACTGTGATGGATGGTCTAGATCATAATGTATCAGGATATAGATCAAGAGTGGAGATCAAATTTGATACATATCAGATCAATGGCCAAGATGTTTTCAAATCTCAGACATCAGGACAAAATGAAAGAGTGAAATCTAAACTCTTCCAAAAATATGGGGATTGGCATAGTCAGCTGACATATGCAACCAAACAGGTAATGTCACATCATACCATACCACCAACTCCCAAATGTAATAATTTACATTACCACCATTTGATCTTATCTGATATGACATCATGTTGGGCTACCAGATATCGGATCACTGAACCTTTTCTATGCTACCTTCCATGATACCTTTTTGGTTTGGTGAATAGATCATCATGCCACATCATCTTGCTAGAACAACACTTGTTAGAGTTAATGAGAATTTTCCACATCTACACGTGGAATTTTCCAGAGACATAGATCAGAATCTCGAAACTAGGGGACACATAGCATGTACTTATACCACATCAATGAGGAAATGGACCGATGAGGGGTGCCACATGTTCATGGTGACATCATCATACCACATTAGTTCGTATCACCGGGCACCAGGTTTGATTGTATAGGTTATATGCGTTTCAAGGCTGATCTAGTAAATATGGGACCTGCTTCTAAAAGGTTACTATGCATGAGGTTTTGGGGGCCTATTTTTTCAATTTCAAATATTCTATGAAAGGCCTATTCTATATAAATTAAAGAATATGTAATTCCATGATAAATTTGGGATTAATCAATCAGCACGATAATTTTTAAAGAGAGATCTATGAATTGGATGACATATGGACATTGATCCAATGGTTGTTTTGTATCAATGATATTGATTCCAATTTGGCCATCGTATCAATAAAATGAACAAGTTTTTGCAGTTGAAGAGATTCAAGTATTATTCTATTTAATCAATTCATGTTTAGAATTGGATGAATCGAATAACAATTTATGTTGTTATTTCCATGTAATAATTGATTCAAAGAGATTGTAAAGGGAATTGTTTGGAGGCTGCAAGCATATTGAAGATTTTAAATAAATTTTTCATTTACAGAAAGAAACAAAATCCTAGTTTTTGTTTCTTAAGTTCATGTATTTCCGATTTGAAGTTTCCTTTTTTTCTATAAATTATTTTCTTCATATCAATTTGTTAGTGTTATAAGTGTTGCAATTTCATACAACTTCCATTGCAGTAAGTAAGAATAACCTTGAAAGGTATTGTGTGGTGGTTGGAGGTTTTTTTCATAGCCACATATTCCCAAAATATTCATTTAGGGTCCAATTGCTATGTTTCCTCCCATGACCATGTCAAAGGCCTTAAGACCCATAATTGTTCTTCAAAATATTATAATAATGATCATATCCCTATATGGAAGACAAGGATGTCGTCGAGATGTCCTATGTGGTATTTTGAGTCATTGTTATTCACTTTATATGTTTAGAAACTTCCTTTATTCCCTAGCTCATGGGATTCCTCCCAAAAACTATGTCCAAGAAACTAAGACTAATACCTACTGTTTAAATCATCCAAATGTTTTTTATGTTCCCACTCATAGGCTAAGGATATCATTGGGAAGTAATGTGTGCTATATTGAGGTGTCATTTGTATCCCTTGATAACTAGAAGCTTTCTTTATGGGAATCGAGTATCATTCCATGACCATGTCAAGGACCCCAATACCTATATCTACTACTCAAATCATCCTAATTTCATGGATATCCCCACTTAGAGTTGAAGGATACCCTTGATTATGCCCCAAACCACCATACCTGACCTCCCAAGGGTTTTAGAATGACCTCCTACTAGAAATATGGGTACCATTAGTATATTTTACATAACAATAGTGGGTCTCAGGACCCTACCATGGTTGGGGGAGAAACAAAAGGGCCTTAGGCCCTAAAGAAATATTATGAAGCTTGATGGCCATAAATAATTCCTTGAATCACCACACATATCCTTTTCAGGGATCTCTAGCCGTTAAGTGGGTTCCATTCATAGGTTTTGAGCACCATATTTGGGTCTCAATACCTCTGGTTTGGGCCTCAATGACATTAGGATGATTTTTTCACCATGTAATACACTTAGGTCCTTGAACATGGTTAGGGAAGGAACAAAAGGTGTTAAGGCGCTATTTGAATATTCTCAAGATCAAGCTTCATGTAGTAGTCCTTGAATAACCACATATGACTTCTGTAGAATATTTTTGGTCTATGTGGGGAATATTTGGTACCATTAACATGTTTTGCGTAATGAAATGGGTCTTGGGGCCTATAGCATGTATAGGGGAGGAAATCAATGAACTTAGGCCAAAAACAAAGCTTATTGAGCTGAAAGGCCATTAACTAGGACTTGAACAACCACATTGATTCTTTAAAAGGGATGTTTTTCCTTTAGGTGGGATATGAGTTCCATTATGAGTTTTTTGGCAACATATATGGGAGTCAATTCCCATAACATGGTTGGATAAAAACAAAGGAAGCATGCTTTTTGATCCACATTTCTGATCAAATTTGTGTTTTCATTTAACCATCTATACAATTTTTCCTTGTCTTTTCTTTTGTATGTTTTCCTTTAGTCTTTTTCTCTTTTATCAAAATATTCCCAAAACTTAGCCAATTTTGAAGTAATCAAGAGTAGGGGTAGCATAAGCCTTGGATCCACATGTTCACAGGTCCATAGGTTCACAACCCTATTGCATACATTTTGCACCTCTTACTTTTGCATCCACCACAATTCACTTTTCACCTTTTTCATACTTAGTCATTTTCTTGAAATGTAGATGTGGATCCACATACCATGTATCAATGAAATTATCACATTTTTGTTTCCCAACTTGTACCTTTTTCACTTTTTTCAACACTTAGTTAATTTTCAAGAAAAGCGGATGCGGGGCCACTTACCATACGGTAACCTTTTTCTAGTCTCTAGGTCTACAGGTCTGAAGTCCTGTGTTCTATAAGACACACATTTTACTTATCTTATCCAACCAAAAATTATTTCCAACACTTAGCCACATTTTTAGTTTTGGTGAAGACCTCCTTACCCTTCCTCTTATGTGTGTTCATAGGTCCATTCCATATTTTACACTTCCATACATAACATTTTTTATTCGCCATGAAATCACATCACCACTCCCCATCGCATTTATTGTCCCTACTACATCAATTGCCACTTTTATAAGCATAATGTCATTAATAAATTCATAAAAAATTTGTTAAGACTTGCAATAACTTCAAATCTCATGCAATTCAACAACATTAAAATCACGATTTATGATTGATTCAACTATCAAGACAACACATAGTGAAATTAAGTAAAAACTAATATGTAAATTTGTAAATATCGATAGTAACACAACCTATTATCAATGACAAAAGAAGAAAAATAATGTCAAGTAAGAAAAAAGAGATGTATTGTGGAGATACTCTAAACACACTTGGGTGTGAGGATCAAGAATTTTAGTGATACAAGGCATACGATTATTACAAGACTCTTTCTCCAGATGAGAAGAAAATGAACTTGATTTAGACTTCAAGCATAGAATTAGTAGATTGTGTTCCAAAAATAACAAACTTCAAAGAAATTGTTCAATGGTTCACAAATAAGTTCAACTCTGAGAAAAGAATAATTCAATTTCAAGGGTATTAACCCATTTCTCTATCTCCTTCATCATTCTCCAAAATTTTACGATTCCCTACACTTTCCTTGTGGTTTAAAAATGAAGAAGTTGATGAATTTCTGAAGCAACATAAAGGAGGGGAGATATTTCTAAGAAATTATTTGGAAGACCCAAGCAAGAAGCCTGTTGCTTCTAGGATTGAGGTAACTTCACTAAAATACCCATACAGATTGTTTGCATATTTTTCTCCCATATTATTCGTCAGGAATCTATTGCATTTGTACCAATAAATGTTATACATGCCCTGCATTATGCTTTGCATGAAAAATCTATTATAGATTTGGGTTATCTTGTTTCGAGTGAGGTCTCTTTCCAATTTTGTAATTTAAAAAAGACTCAAAAATTATACACGACGTCTTACCTCATCTGTGCCATTGCTTATGGTCACGTATTTGAAGATTTGTCAAGGGAAAAACATGTTTATTTTAATATGGAACCAATTTATGCATGGTATTTGACTTTGTATAGACACAAAGATCAATAAAAGTTGCACCCAATCCATAACAATTTTATTTCATAGTTTAAAAAGATGAGTTTTGGTCCTAATACATCGATACTATCTCTTGAAGCAACTACCTTTCTCTCTGGGAAAGGAATTTATGCAACTTTTGAAGAATTTTTTGTTATCATATTGTTTGGTCATGAACAAAATCCTTTTCTTCTCCCATTTATGTATCATATATTGTTTTCACCGAGGAAATGTGCAAACAATATAAAACTTGGTCCCATTTCTTTTATGATAGAAGGAAAAATCAATTCATACCTCTACCATGGAAAATTGGAGAATTTATTGTGAAGCATATAACCCACCCTAACGAAAGGGAAGGACATCATGAACAATTGGGCTTAAAGGAATCCAATTTTTTTAATGGTTCTGAACCAAATAACAATTTCACTACACACATGGAATTAATTGGGTATTCTTCATAGTTCACCAAAGTTGAACAATTTCAAGAAGGTGTCATAGATAATCTAGATCTCTGTGAAATCACGGTAGACCAAGTTTCAAATGACATGGAAGAAATAAACAACACAAATGAATATTATAGACACCATGGCAAGGAAGTGACATATAAAAACCCTAAGTCATCAACAACGTCCCAAAATAATATTCCATCAAGAACAAAGAATAGAACCAGTGGCATGGATATGAGAAAGGAATCAATTAGAGGCTCAAATGATGGTGGCAACAAAGACCCACCTAGAAAAAGTCTTGAAAAATGTCTTCTTGCATATACTTTTGTCAAAACAAAAATAAATACATCAACTATAGGGTTAAGCATACATGAAATCTAGGAAAGTCCACAAGTAATGGATATCAGTGAGCTCATTGAAGAACCTAGTTGGTATGCACAAAGACTATTTGGAAGCTAGGGAAATTGTTGAAGCCTTGATTACCCAAGAACCTGAAATATTTGAAGAGGAATATGTTACTTTTCACCACATGGCCTACAATTGTGAATACAAATTATTGTTATTAGAAAAATTCAATATTAAAAATAAGAAGTCATAAAAAAAATTGAAGTCATTAATTGGTTTTAATGGAGTTGCACCATAAAAAATTGCACAGTTACATGTAGAAACTGAAGAATCTTTGAATCAGTTTATTTATAATATGGAAAAATAAAATTCACGGTTGAAACAAAGGATAAAAATGTTAGAATATGCCTTGATACTAGGATCATTGTTTCTAGAGCCTTTGAACACAATCCAACCTGCATTTGTGTTAGAAAATGTTCCAAAAAGCAGTAGTAAATATAAAGTCTCTTCAAGTTTATTACGAGCAATAAGAAAATATGTTGGTGATGCCATACATAAAAGAACTGATATAATTAAATAAATTTGGGACCTCGCTTAGAGTATTGCTAGTTTTTCATCAAGAATACAAAATTTCAAGGAATATTTGCAAAAGGACCCAGAAAATTATGAAAGATTTTACA
>JASDQU010100463.1:100498-112279 GCA_032191745.1 Picea mariana | reverse complement strand
AAAATGAACTTGATTTAGACTTCAAGCATAGAATTAGTAGATTGTGTTCCAAAAATAACAAACTTCAAAGAAATTGTTCAATGGTTCACAAATAAGTTCAACTCTGAGAAAAGAATAATTCAATTTCAAGGGTATTAACCCATTTCTCTATCTCCTTCATCATTCTCCAAAATTTTACGATTCCCTACACTTTCCTTGTGGTTTAAAAATGAAGAAGTTGATGAATTTCTGAAGCAACATAAAGGAGGGGAGATATTTCTAAGAAATTATTTGGAAGACCCAAGCAAGAAGCCTGTTGCTTCTAGGATTGAGGTAACTTCACTAAAATACCCATACAGATTGTTTGCATATTTTTCTCCCATATTATTCGTCAGGAATCTATTGCATTTGTACCAATAAATGTTATACATGCCCTGCATTATGCTTTGCATGAAAAATCTATTATAGATTTGGGTTATCTTGTTTCGAGTGAGGTCTCTTTCCAATTTTGTAATTTAAAAAAGACTCAAAAATTATACACGACGTCTTACCTCATCTGTGCCATTGCTTATGGTCACGTATTTGAAGATTTGTCAAGGGAAAAACATGTTTATTTTAATATGGAACCAATTTATGCATGGTATTTGACTTTGTATAGACACAAAGATCAATAAAAGTTGCACCCAATCCATAACAATTTTATTTCATAGTTTAAAAAGATGAGTTTTGGTCCTAATACATCGATACTATCTCTTGAAGCAACTACCTTTCTCTCTGGGAAAGGAATTTATGCAACTTTTGAAGAATTTTTTGTTATCATATTGTTTGGTCATGAACAAAATCCTTTTCTTCTCCCATTTATGTATCATATATTGTTTTCACCGAGGAAATGTGCAAACAATATAAAACTTGGTCCCATTTCTTTTATGATAGAAGGAAAAATCAATTCATACCTCTACCATGGAAAATTGGAGAATTTATTGTGAAGCATATAACCCACCCTAACGAAAGGGAAGGACATCATGAACAATTGGGCTTAAAGGAATCCAATTTTTTTAATGGTTCTGAACCAAATAACAATTTCACTACACACATGGAATTAATTGGGTATTCTTCATAGTTCACCAAAGTTGAACAATTTCAAGAAGGTGTCATAGATAATCTAGATCTCTGTGAAATCACGGTAGACCAAGTTTCAAATGACATGGAAGAAATAAACAACACAAATGAATATTATAGACACCATGGCAAGGAAGTGACATATAAAAACCCTAAGTCATCAACAACGTCCCAAAATAATATTCCATCAAGAACAAAGAATAGAACCAGTGGCATGGATATGAGAAAGGAATCAATTAGAGGCTCAAATGATGGTGGCAACAAAGACCCACCTAGAAAAAGTCTTGAAAAATGTCTTCTTGCATATACTTTTGTCAAAACAAAAATAAATACATCAACTATAGGGTTAAGCATACATGAAATCTAGGAAAGTCCACAAGTAATGGATATCAGTGAGCTCATTGAAGAACCTAGTTGGTATGCACAAAGACTATTTGGAAGCTAGGGAAATTGTTGAAGCCTTGATTACCCAAGAACCTGAAATATTTGAAGAGGAATATGTTACTTTTCACCACATGGCCTACAATTGTGAATACAAATTATTGTTATTAGAAAAATTCAATATTAAAAATAAGAAGTCATAAAAAAAATTGAAGTCATTAATTGGTTTTAATGGAGTTGCACCATAAAAAATTGCACAGTTACATGTAGAAACTGAAGAATCTTTGAATCAGTTTATTTATAATATGGAAAAATAAAATTCACGGTTGAAACAAAGGATAAAAATGTTAGAATATGCCTTGATACTAGGATCATTGTTTCTAGAGCCTTTGAACACAATCCAACCTGCATTTGTGTTAGAAAATGTTCCAAAAAGCAGTAGTAAATATAAAGTCTCTTCAAGTTTATTACGAGCAATAAGAAAATATGTTGGTGATGCCATACATAAAAGAACTGATATAATTAAATAAATTTGGGACCTCGCTTAGAGTATTGCTAGTTTTTCATCAAGAATACAAAATTTCAAGGAATATTTGCAAAAGGACCCAGAAAATTATGAAAGATTTTACAAGGAAGATGTGAATACATTCTCAGCTAGAGTTTCAATCTTAAGTGAATCTCACAAAAAAGAAAAAAAAAATCCTTCAACTTACCAGATTAAATAGGTCAATGGATGTTGTCTAAGAATAATTAAAGGTTTGAAAGAACTAATAAATGATATCGATGTTTTGAAAATTAAAAAAAAAAGGATGTGTTTCTTAAGCTTGTGGATCTTACGAAGGAATTTGATGGCCACAATTTATTGATGGATACCATGATTTTATCAAATAAAAATTTAATAGAAAAAATTAATGCATTAAACATTGCTTTGGATAATGAATTCACTAAAACACTAGATTTTTTTTTGAAGAAGTTTAAAAATGGTTAATGCGGTATATCAATAGAAATGATGAAGTTGATGACACATTACATCAATGAGAGATGTATCTGAGAGAATTTGAAAATGAATTATTTGAAATTAAAACTAAGCATGAAATTAATATAGCTCCTTTAAGGGTCCCCGGATGGGGTGACACATGGTGCACACTTGTCAACGACTAGAAAAGATACAATATTAGTTAAGTTCCCTTGTCGCCACCCTCCTCCCCTATCCATTTGTTATGCCTAGCCTTCATTTCCACCAAGGCCCAATGTGTCAGGTCTTAATGGCGACTCGGTTTTGACTCCTTGGCACCAGTATGATATAATGAATGGCCATTACTCCAACAATTATGGCTACCAGAGACAAAAACTCCTTTGTCCTCTTGCTCTTTTTTTAATCCTACCGGGGGTTTTATCTTGGGAATTTGGCCGCAGTTTACCATCTCATCCTTCTTTCTTTGTTTCGTGCCTTAGATTTTCATCCTCTGTATCTTGCTCACACCTCTGGCCACCCCACTATTGATTCCATTTTCCCAACACTCTTCTTAGCCATGCCTCACAAGAGAGGTAATTCCCGACACGTACCAACCTATTACAACTGGTTTGAAAGGCACAAACTCCTAGGACCTTCCTCTCTCACTCTCATTCCAAGTGGTAGCTCAGACCACTCACCCTCCTCTGATCAGAATTGGCATGAGGAGGCTCAACCATAGCCTCTCTCATCAAACAAAGAGGGTATCCATGGACGTTGTCTGATGGAAGAGGATATTCTTCCCAACTGGGAGGAAATTATACCATATTCATCGATTACCACCTTAGAACAACAATCAACCACCTTCACTATTAGCCCTTTAATTTGTCTAGAGCTAGCTGAGATAGGCTGCATCGTGGAAGAGGAAATTCCTCTTCAGGAGGAGAACTCTAGTAAGAATTTTGCTGCTACTATGGAAGAGGACCCTGGGAAGAATTATGTCGCTGCTACAAATTCTGCCTCTACTAAGAATTTTGTTGCTGCTACTATGGTAGAGGTCCCTGGAATAAATTAGGATGAATGTTGGAATGAAGATGACACTGAAGAGAATTATCTCCCGGATCCCATCTCTTGCAAGCTCACAAAAGACCACATGGTCTTGATCTTCGAGATGCGTAAGGATTTGTAAAAGCAGTTGCACAACCAGTGCACCCTCAAGAAGCACTTGGATGTCCTGTATGACTCCCTGTTAAGCGAGCCTATGAAAAGTCGATTCCTGAATTGCTGCTAGCCTTTTGCCTTCAAAATTCGCCAGGATGAGCGCCTGGGTTCGCCTCATGTATATTCCCCTTACAAGTTTTTTCTTTGGTCTTAGTGGTAAGTCTTTTGTGCATTACAAACTCTGGTTCTATCTCACTATATGGTCATGGAACTCTTTCTATCACTTGTTATGGTTTCCATGCTTGTGCTAGAACATGTGGCAAGTCCCCATGTTTTTGACAAATGTCCTATTGTGGTTTTTGAAAAATTATGTCCATGCATTATGGTTTCTACTACTGTGGCAGAATAGGTGGCATGCTCTAGTGTATACTCAGACATGTGTAACGTTTTCTAATGCAAGGTAATATAATACATTTTATTTACAAAAAAAAAATATAGCTCCTTTAAGGGAGTATATCGAAGAGTGGTTGAAAAATACATTAATCAAAATTAATGAGCTGGAAAATCAAGAAATAGTTTTAGTGGTTATGCCACCTCAAACACAACATGAAACTACAAAAGAAACACCTCCAAAAAGGTAAAGGGTTAGGAGAATTGTCCATCATAGTGAGTCAAGAAAAAATTGTGTTCCCATTTTTATGTCTATTTATTCCACAATCCTTTGTCATATTGCCTTCTATTTCTCAGTATCTTGTGAAAAACAGGATGATCCTTGATTATTTCCCTCTTATATTCTACGTATTTTCATTTTATGGTACACGGGAGCCCAATCCCAATCCACTTTGAAGGGAGAATGAAAATATTTTCTTTAATAAAATTAACTTTGTATTTAAAGACTTATATTTTTTTTTGATACTCTGAGATAACTACCTAGGATACTACATTATTGTATTATCAAATAATTGTATTTGAATATTGAGTCTCAAATTTTTTATCCATCATAATTTTTTTGGTTCTTATTGGAATGATCATTTAAAGTTCTCTTGTATATGCAGTCCATCTTTCTTATCTTTTTACTATGGATAATGTTTACTATGTTGATGAATGTTGTGATGGAAATTTCAGCCTCTTATTTATAATACTCATTTTGTAATATCCCTAGGCTGAACCCAATTGTAAATGAAAAATACAGATGTACATAAGATGGTGATATTTTTGACATCATTTTTGTATGCACCTTCCATGGTATAGTGTGCACATGTACTACACAGTGAAATGATGAAGTGTGCACATTATAGGATACCACGTGTTGGTCTTGAGATTAAACTTAAGGCTCAAAGAGTAATGTCAGGCAATAGGACTATTTAAAGAGAATGTTTTAAAAGAGTGCCTTTTCTACCTTTAGTTATATAAGAAATAATCCTTAAATGAAATTAATAATAGGATAGTACAGAGGTCATATTTTTTTGTCTGAGTCACAATTATAATATCAAATGGTGTGGGAGAAACTTAAAAAACCGTTAAACAAAGATAGGCATTAATGGCATATGAGTCTCACCTTGTTTGCAGTAGAAGAAAGTAAAGAGTGCACCCTTGAACAAGATATGAGATGTAGTAATTCACACAACTTGCAAGTCTTGTTTTACTCATAGTAAACACAGAGGAAAAAATGGTTAATGAATTGCTGATATAATACGATTACAGTAGTGTAATAATAAATTGCAACCAATAACTTATCAAGGAATTACATAAAAAAATTCAGAGATATGGAAATATATAAGAAACACATAACTCAAACTGAAAGAAAATTAGAATCTTTGTCTGCACTTGTATTAACACTAAAAAATGAGAGTTTTCTCTATTGCATCCAGAAAGAAGCAACCTCGAATAGATATGAAATCTATCTATTTATACAACTCAAAAACCATTGGACTTCATACAATATCTCCTAAAAAAAGAATGTAATTCAAATGAAATGACAACAAGCTGATATTATTTGAGTTGGGGCTTTCATCTATCTCTTCATTTGCTCACAGACACACTCATTTTCCTTTGTTCTTTGAATTGGGAACACATGTCCATTGAGGCCACCATGATCATTTGTTTACTATCCTCGTCATTTGATTCCACTGCTATCTGTTCTTCGGATGTGTTTAATGGAAAAATAATATGAGTTGAAAATATGGAGGGAGTGATAATGTGACAGGTAGCTCAACATTGGCTCACTATGGGATGGCTAACAATTACAAGAAAGAGTAACTGCTCATGAATAGGATGACGTAGGGGCAAGTGTAGGTGGGGAGGTAAACGAGGTAATCGATGTGGAAGGTGTGACAAGCTGAAGGGTGAACGAGATACATGACGTGGATGACATGTGTTGCTCTAGTGTCCCTTTATGTTTCTCTATTTTGCGGGGGAGTGAGGGGGTGGTTTGAGGTAACCCTCTTTTCATCCCACAATGCACCTGATGATGCCACACAACTCTTTTAGTATACCACGGTTTCAATTGTGGGACCGCTTAGGAATTTTATCGTTTGAGCATGNGGGACTCAAGTGACTGAGTCCCTATTCAGCAGATCGCTTAGGAATTTTATCGTTTGAGCATGTTGTGTCCCCGCAATGAAACGTGGTCATTGATTTGGTTGTGATCTATGATCTGGATGCACCTGCTGAATTTAGTGCCACCACTAAGTTTTATCTTCCTTCCAACTTTAGGATCATTCTAAGAGCGGTTGGATATGGATATACTTTGGTGCTAAACAAGAACACTTCCTGGAGAATGATCTAACGTGGTGGTCTAATGTAATTATGCTCACATGTCATGAAAAAAAAAGTGACACGTGTTGATGCCAGCTAGATGATAGGTGACATGACTGATGGGAGTGCCACATGTTTGAAATGATGAATGCTAGGTACTTTGGCACTTCAGAGCTCAGGGGCAGTCTGTATGTAGAGATGGAGCTCCAAAGTGAACGATGACCATCAATTTCAAGAGGACACACAACAGAGATTTGTGGACTCTGGGAGAAACTACTTCAGAGGAAAACGGGAGCGGGGAAGCTGAAACTCCCAAAGCCTAGATTCCCGAAGTGAATATTAACCATTCATTTCGAAGGATGCGTGACACCAGATATTCCATTTCAGGGACTTAGCACTCTGGAGAGTTTGTGCTCCCTTTTCTAACTATTTATCCCCTTTCATGCTATATTTGGTTCTTTTGTTACTTTATCTAGATTCCAAACTGATTTATCGTTCCACTAGATTTTGAAATCTGAACCATCAAGTTTTTTGCAAATTTTCGCGGTGCCATAATCCTTAAGGAAACAATATTAGCTTGCCTATAACAAGAGAGGTCTGTAATCTCTTCACTGAACAAAACTGTTAATCACAATTCAAATCGTGAACTTTAACCAATCATACATATTGTTACTACTTTGTCATTCGTGAGTGTTGGATGCAATTAGGGTATCAATCTCCCAAAGGTCAAATTCATGAAGAAGATAATCTCCTATTACTTACTTTCATGTTTTACTTTATCATGTTTAAAACCTTGAATTAGTCTTAAGTACTTCGACATTTCGGTGACTTCGAGGTTTTGGAATGTTTAGACTTGATGGAATACCCGAAGTGCGAAGCTCCAAAGTGGACATTAGTGTCTTTATTTAAAACTCGAGCAACTTCTATGGTTCGGAGATCATTAAGACCATTTGATAAAATTAGAGTAGCTAATTGACGGTGGATATTGTAAGCTCCTTTTCAACAAGAGATGGATTTATCTTTAAATTTAAAAGGTGAGTCTCTAAGTTTATTTTTCTTTTTGGGTGAAAATTTTATTACTAAGAGGAAAAATCTAAAGCTCAAAATCTCAAAATTAAACATGTTCCAACATAGGCTCCATCCGAGGATTGTGGCTCCCTGTGAAGTGTGAAAGAATAGTAGACCAAATTCCTTTATTGGGTAAATGGATTCATTATTGTTTTCTAAAAAATGCTTTCTAGTTTTATTTAATCATGCATAGAAAAAGGAAATTATCCAAGTCCCAAGACCTTCAAAACATGCTCAATAATAAATTTCAAGTTAGGCCATTTAATTTTTCCTTTTTCTAAAACTGATTTCAGAGTTTTTTAAGATAGTCAAAGAAATTTTAACTAGAATATTAGGATTCAACCGATTTTGTTCGCTTCAAGTTTCAACAGGTCTAACATATTCACTTAGGGAATCCCTAGTTGGTCCAGGATGTACAACTCGTCAGAAAGAGAACTAGATAATAGAGTATGAAATATAGATATGTATGACATCCTTACAGATATCATAGATATTTCTTCACTACCAGTGAGCTTGTTCAGTACCCCGATGAAGTTATCTACTTCTCCCATTGAATTTCCTTTCACCACTTCATTTTGCTGAGATCAGGGAAATCAATAAACGATTTTCCTTTCATCATCTCTTTTGGACAAAATGGGGGCAATTGAATTATGAATTTCCTTTCACCATTTGTCTTGGATGATATGGGGGAAATCAAATTATGAATTTCCTTTCACCATCTATCTTATTATTTAATATTTTTGAAGTGGGGGAAATCAATCTATATGTAACATACAAGGGATGATACCTTTTTAAAATCTTTAGGCTAAAAAGAAGGTCTATCAATAATTTTAAGAACACTCTGAAACCAACTTCCTTCCAATTTTCGATACATCATAGCCTATGGGGAATTTTTTTTATGGGAATTTTAATCTTTTCAGAGATAAACCTTGAGCGAATTTGTCAGTTTAAAATCTGATATCAGAGCTAAAATTGTCAGGATTAGCCTAGACATACTTTTTCAATTAAAATCAAAGGAACATAAACATTTTTGCCAAACTTTGTTTTGAACATATGTTTTTTAAGTTTTCAGAGACAAGGTAAGTTTCTTTGTTTCTATGAAGACTAAAGAAAATAAGAAAGGAGAAAGAAAATATGAAGTGGATAAGAACTTGGGAATAGGTAAAAAATGACCCAATCACAGTTTTGAAGGATCTGAATCAACATAAAACCTAATCCTACATAAGTTTGTGTAATTAGTTCATAATTCTTTTGAGTTTATTTATTATTATTTTTGTTTTTGTTTTAGAGATGGCCTTTCAATTTATCGACATGACACTATAATTTTATACATTTATGATTCTCAAGTTAGGTGATAATATTATCATGATAAAAACTCCATTTACATTCCTTTCAAAAAGAGTATTTCAATTTTATTGGAACTATAAGAAGAGTAGGGACTCATTCCTTATTTTTCTTTTGAATTTTCAACACAGAATATTATCTATTTATCACCTACTTTTAGAGAAATAAAAAAAAAATGAAAAGGAGAGTGTCGAGTTTTTCTTGAGCCTCATCTCTTGTTAAACAAGATGTACTCTGCAAAACACCAAGAACAATAGACCACTTGTCTTCATCCTTTTGCGACCTGAAATCAACCCCGTCGAACTCTGAACCCCGTTATTGGGCTATGGAGTCATAATGCCTAAAAACTAAACCCTACTAGATGCCAAACTAAGAGCTGAACTACTGAAATAAAACATTTAACTAGTATGATGAAATAAAGAGTTGATTTGGACAACTTATTTATATACATTGGCCCTACACTAATAAGGAGAAATTCCACTGATCAAGTAATATGGAATTTCCAATGGAGCCATGCAAATAGTGGATTGCTTAACATAACTTGTTTTATGATGGATGAAGGAATGAAAACATAATAATTGTTTTGCAGCAAAGAATGAATAGGTAGTTGTAACACACCCATGATAGGGAATAAAATTTTTCTCTTTTATTAAAGGACAAATTCTCCATCCATGGTTTCTAATTTGGAAATTCGAGGAACCATTCTAACCTCTCGGTCAATGATATCCAATTCTGGAGCCAAATGACTCTCTGAGACCTTGATGTTCTTGTTTTGCAATTAAACACAGACTCCTTTGACTTCTGAGTGAAGATCTAATGGTACTCACAAACTTCCCCTTTTTTTCTTGCGAAATATCCGAGTTTTGGGTGCTAGCCCCTTTTTCGATAAGCCATTCCTTGTCATGACCTTGGGCGATGACCTCACGTAATCCATGCAATTGTGGGCACGACCAAGGGTGGTTTGAAACCAATTACTTTTCGCCCTGCAATTCAACTTGAGCCTCCACGTGTATTTTCTCCAAAACCATAGTCTGGATTGCGGCCCGCCCTCAACTTTTTAAAGTTTGCGCAACTTCGGTCCCCACAATGCGAAGAGACTGTCGATATCATGAACTTGACGGTTCTTCTAAACTGACAGCTCAGATCTATCCTTTCTGAATCTATGGATCAAATCTAACCTTTCTAGATCAACAACTGTGATTTATTTCACGATTCAGGTTTTGGGAGTTTCAACTCTCAACTTTCTCTTCCTCTATCAGTAGCTATCTTCCGGGGTGGAAGAACTATTGAAACTTGTCCTCAATAAACATATGGTTCTGATGAACTCTAGCTTTCCAACCTTCGGGAGTTCTTTCTCCTTCATTCACCCTTTTCTCCTAGATTTGTATATTGGATTCCACACATCTACTCTGATCAATGGTCTATATCCTCTCTCCACAAACAAAAATATCTGGAGTGAATCCTTCCAGAGTGTCAGATCTTTTGACACTTGTCCTCTCCAAATCGATGGCCCTGGTCCTCTTCGGGACTTCGACACTTTTCAACCAAGACTAGATCAATGGTCCTTCAACCTCCTCCTCGATCATAAATCAATATATCCTTTGGGACTTCAGCGCTTTCACCCTCTTCTTTCCTCTGGAGTTCTAGATATGGTGCTACGCATCCACTTTCAAATCAATGATTGTTGTCTGCTTCAAGACTTCAGCCTTCGACGATTTCCAATCTCAATTTCCCCAAGCTCTGCTTCTCTTGGAGCATTTTATCCAGAGTTTGTGATCTGATGAAAAGTGTCCTCTCATAGATCGATGGCTCCCAGCTGCTTCGGCTATTATGGGTTTGGCAATTTAAAACTTTACTACTTTGTTTTATCCCAGAGTACTTTCACCCAGAGTTCATGATATTTCACCACGTACCCTCTGGATCTGATGGTCCAGATTCTCTTCATCTCTTTAGGCTTCAAGAGTTTCAAACTCATATGCACTCATTTCTCCCGATCTGCTTTCACCTGAACTTCATGGATTTCTACCACGTGTCCCTCTACAATGGATGATTTCGATCTTCTTCGAACTTATGGGCATGGGATTTTTTCACACTCATCACTTGGAAACCTCAGAAGTAGTTTTCACTAAAGTCTCTGATCTATCGACATGTATCTCAAGTTAGCCAATGGACATGATCTACTTCAGGTTTTTACCTAGAGTCCACAAACTTACGCCACCTATCATCTGGATCCAACGACTGAATTTTACGTCAGACGATCCGACGGTTGACGAAAATTATGGGGCTCCAACATGCATGCTCTTTATCAAAGAGTTCAAACGCTGCAATTTGGAAAGTGCTCGCTCAAATTGCTCTTAATCAGATTCGTTTATCTTCTAGCATGACAAGATCAATGACATTGGTAAATTGTGGGCCGCAAACTAACGCGGCTGCTAATTTCACCTTTGTTCTCTGCAATGATTCCCCACCCTCGATCTCCATTCATAGATCGAAGGTTCATAGTGATTGCGAGGTCCCACCTCCACAATTTGAGAAGTGCTCTCTCAACTCTAGTATAATCCTATTCATTGATCTTCCATCCCCAACGAGATCAATGATGTGGTTTGATTGCGGGTCGTTAACTAGCAGGTCCGCCAAGTTCACCTTCTCACTCTGCAATGATTCCCAAATGTCGATTAAATTGAGCGGCTGGTGTTTGATTCAGTAACTTCAGTGAGTATTTGAGTCTATCTGACAACTGAGATAGCCTCTCCTCCTGTTAAATGGATTGCATCCATTTCTGCTATCAAATTCTTAAGTCATGGGTAGTTCTGGTGACTTGACTACCGTCTACCTTCTAGATCTGACCATTGGGATGGTTCCTAGGCATCTTTATATCTAAGGCTCAGACTTAACATTGGGACTTCGGGGATTTTACCTCCCTTGCGATGAACTTTCTCAATTCGCTAAACTCGAGAAGTTTGAATGACTCCAAGGGTTAACTCCCATGCTCTTTCCCATATCCAATGGTCGCAACAAAC